>JAXQQM020080965.1:0-179782 GCA_034641835.2 Pinus albicaulis | reverse complement strand
GACCAACCATCCACAAATATCATCCTGCAACTCATAGAATATGATCGACATGTCTAAAAATAGACATAGTCTAAAAATAGACTGTGCGCCAAAAATAGCCTACGAGCCCACTTAGTGAAGGCGACTTCTTTCCACTAAACTCATCATCTTGTTGCAATCTCAACAAAGATAGCTCATCATCTGATGAAGAAAGTGACATCAAAGAAGAAGCCAATGAGAAAGTATTGTTTATGGCCAAGCACAATAAACAAGAATTATCAAACAATGAAGAAGAAGGGTTGACCATAGAATAATTTTATGAGGAGGCAATCAAGCTTATAAAAGAGTTCAATGCCGAGAAGATCCATTCCAATACTCTTGAAGAACAAGTTCAAGGTCTCAAAATTGAGGTTGAAGAACACAAGTGCATTGAAGAGTCACTTCAAAAGAAGTTGGATGAAAGAAACCAAGAAAGGGAAGAATTAGAAGCCGAAGTAGTCTCGCCGCATGAGGAAGTGAAGAAAGGAAAAACTATCCAAAACTATGCCAACAACTCAAGGGCATTGGAAGAACTCATCAACAATCAATGATCTTACAACGAAAAAACTGGCATCGGTTACAAAGAAGAAGAAGTAGGACCTTCTACAACAAAATAAAATGAACCTATGAGATTTGACATGCATGTAGACTTCATTGGACAAGATTTGCATAGCTGTGCCTTGAAGACAATCAATGGTACTCTCCAATTCGGTACTAAATATATTTTTATGGATATTATTATTCATGTGGTACCTATTGCTGCAAAGTCGTAGAATGTCACACGTACTCCAGGAACGAATAAAATTAGGAGATTCCGTCAAATATGAACTTCTGGTGGTTTCAAAGAAACATCAACAGATTTGAACATTTAGAAATAACATTGAATGTTACGTAATGTCGAAACTTTTGGACACATAGTTAAATAATGCGGACTTGAAAATCCTCCAGAAGAATCTTCAAAGCCATAGAATGAATGAACATGGAAGAAGAAGAAGAATGATAATTGTGCTCTCGCTCTCAAGGCTCAAAAGAACAAAGATGTGTGGTATGTTGATAGCGGTTGCTCAACGCATATGACTGGATATAGAAATAAATTTGTATCTCTGAAAGATAAGAAGGATGGAACCGTGTCCTTTGGAAATGATGGATCTTAAAATGTTATAGGATCAGGTACTGTCACTCTCAGGAGAAAATATTCTCTAGCCAATAATGTTCTATTGGTTGAAAACATGAATCACAATTTGCTCAGTGTTGGAAAAATGTGTGATCAAGGACACACAATACTATTCAACTCCACGAAATGTGAAATCAAGAAAGGCGTGTAATGTGAAATTGTGGCTATAGCAAGTCGAGCTCCAAATGACATATATGTTTTGGATGAAGCAACTAATTCATGTCTAATAGCTAAAGAGGATGATACAATAATTGGTAGCAATGATGATCGACTAAGTAAGAAGTTTGCTACAAAGGTGCAAAGTGATTTCGAGATGTCTTTAATTAGTGAGCTGACATACTTCTTAGGGCTTCAAATATCTTAGCAAGAGAATGGAATATTTATATGTCAAGCCAAGTACATCAAGGAAATGCTCAAGAAATTTAAAATGGAAGATTGCAAACCCATCCTTACTCCAATGGTAACAGGTTGAAAATTGTAGGTTTTAACCCTGAACAGAAATTATCTACACACGAATCTTATAACAGAAAATAAACAATAGCGAGAGTATAAAACATAAAACAGATAAACACAGAGATTTTCCCCTGGATCCCAAATCGGGACAACTAGCTTGATTTTTCATTTTATTCCTTTTAGTGTTACAACACATATATATACATGCCGAAGCATACATAAACCCCAATCCATAAACCCTGGATTAGAACATAACCATAGTTCCCTTGACCGGATCTACAAAAATACTAGGGGCCGAAAACCATCGTACCCCAAAACCATGTGCAAAACCATGCACAAAACCATGGACGCGGACTACCCACCGGAAATTAAGGACCAAAAAATTTTCGCTGGGGCGCTGCCCCGGACCCCGACATGGGGGGCTACCGCCCCCTCTGTGACCCCCCCGTTGCGCCTAGTGCAAAGGGGGGGCACGCGTGCTTAGTCGTGGAAAGAATATAACACATACCCAACATTCTTCCACTTGTTGTTTTCTTTCCACGGGGGGCCACAGGAGGGCTTAGTCATTGGCCCAATTCTTCAACACCCATTGTTTCTCTACACCAAGAGAACTTTTGAGTGCTCACAGACTTTTTCAATGCATCTGCAACATTCTTCAAAGTGTCTACCTTTACCAGCAACACCCTTTTAGCCTCAACCATATCTCTAACAAAGTGATATTGAACATCAATGTGCTTTGTCTTTGAATGATAAGCAGGGTTCTTAGTCAAGAAAATTGCACTTTGGCTATCACAGTCTATCCTTATAGCTTGCTGTACCAACCCCATACTTGAACACAATCTCTGCAACCAAACTGCTTCCTTGCTTACATGAGTGGCTGCTATGTATTCTGCCTCTGTAGTTGAAAGAGCTACTACAGACTGTCTTTTACTCATCCAACTGACTGCGCCTCCAAATAGGCTAAACACATACCCACTTGTAGATCTTCTTTGGTCCAGATCTCCAGCCCAGTCTGCATCAACAAAACCATGAATGTCCAACATTCTTTCCAATCCTGGTCTTCCCTGGTAGCACAAGCCACAATCACTAGTGCCACGTAAATATCTGAAAACTCGCTTCACTGCTGTCCAATGCTCCTTCCCTGGGTTTGACATAAAATCGTTCAATACTCACATTTACGCGTAACAACCCGTCCAGTATGTATCAGCCGTGCGACTGTGCTGGCCTGTATTGTTAATTGGGTATATGGAAATACCTAGGGATACATACCCTATTCTTCTTGTGTTCTGGGACACGTTCAGCGTACGCCTTTACACCCCACAGAACAGTAGTACCCACCTGTTTACTATCCGTGAGACATTGAACCTCTCAGTAACAGTGAAGCCCCATATACTTCCTCTGGTTTAACCAGAGCTTCCTCTTTGCCCGATCTCTCTTAATTTCCATGCCTAAAATATAGTTTGCAGCACCCAGATCCTTCATGTCGAATTTGGAGAACAGTTGGGTCTTCAAATCTTGGATAATTTCTTTGTCATTTCCAATCAACAACATATCATCCACATACAACACCAAATAAATAACACGGTCACCAATTAATTTAAAATAAACACAGTGATCCTCCTTGCTTCTGGTGAAGCCAAGTCCCCGTATATAGGTATCAAATTTCTGATACCACATCCTTGGTGACTGTTTTAACCCATACAGAGACTTCTTCAACCTGCATACCAGTTCTTTCTTACCCTTCACCACAAAGCCTTCAGGTTGCTTCATGTAGATCTCCTCTTCTAGATCCCCGTGAAGAAATGTTGTCTTCACATCCATCTGTTCTATCTCAAAATCAAATGCAGCAGCAACAGATAAAAGTAATCTAATATAAGTAACTTTGGCAACAGGAGAAAAAATATCACCAAAATCAATTCCCGGCACCTGGGAATAACCTTTTGCTACCAACCGAGCTTTGTATTTCTCCACCTTGCCTTCTACATTCATCTTCTTCTTAAACACCCATTTGCCCCCAATGGGATGGCTTCACTCCAAATAGCTAATCCACTAGATCCTTGCTATCGTTTTTGCAAGGATGCCATTTTCATCAACCATGGTCTCTTCCGCACCCCCATCTCCGAATCTATCGCTCTCAGCTTCCGGGTTCATCTTATGGATGTTACCTGGGTACTGCAGCTGCATTGCCTCTCATACTCTTCAGTTTCTCTTTCCCGAACTGATCTTCTTAAAGCTGGAGTTTGTGGCTCATCATCTTCTGAGTCTTCTTCTGTTGTAGAGTCTGATTCATCCTCCTTTAGCTCAAACTCTATCTTCTCAGGTTCCTTTGGTAGGACTTCATGTTTAACAACATCTTTTACTTCTCTAAACACCACATCTCGGCTGTACACAACCTTCCTTGTTTCTGGGTTCCAAAGCTTGTAACCCTTTAAACCATCCTTATACCCAACAAAGATGCACCTTTCAGATTTATTATCCAACTTGGTCCTTTTCTCCTTTGGAACATGTACATATGCATCACATCAAAATACCCTTAGATGTGAAAGAGAGGGTTTCTTGCCAGTCCATACCTCATATGGGTCTTGTCCTCCAACGCCCATGAAGGTGATTCAAGAATTCAAGAACATGCGCTCATCGTTGCTCGTAATTTCAGTCTCACCAAGACTAATTTACATGTTTCTTGCTCTTCTACCGCTTATTCATTCTTTCTTTCCGCAATCTATTTTTGATGAGGTGTATGAGTATTCTTCTGTTGCATATACCATACTTTTACAACTTCTTTCAAATTTTCTGCAATTTCACTATTATCTGCCCTTAACCACTTTATCTTTCTTTTTCTCTGTCTCTGTTTTCCACTGTTTATATTTTAAATTTTTAAATGTTTAAATATTTATCATTCTCAAGAAATATATTCATGTATTCCTTGAGAAGTCATCTATGAATGAAACATAGTACACAGACTTTCCCAGTGATGGAACTGACACAGGCCCAAACACATCACTGTGCACAAGTTCTAATATCTTGTTCACCCTCTTAGCACCAGAAGGAAAACTCACCCGATTCTGCTTCCTATATACACAATGTTCAGTAACCTAAATATAAGAAAATTAGACACACTTACCATACCATCTTGCGTATCCTAAGGCTCCTCTTCAATATGTTCAAGCCTCCCTTCTTTTTCTTCTTTCTTTTGATGCGATAGCTATCTTTTCTTAGAGACAAATTAGATTTTCTCATCACTAATAAGAAACTGTTTAACTCATATATCTATCAATAATAAGGCCATTTTGTAGCTTGGGGACAGAGTTCTAGTCCTAATCTCCCATAAATACTAGTGCTCTCAACTATTTTGCAAGCATCTTTCGAACACTGTTGCAACTCGTATCATCCATCTTGCTTGGACCACTCTCTGATGCACACGTAGAATATGTGAATAGCGGAAGTGTTCTAATCCTCTCACCTGTGTGCCTTTCAACTTGACCTTTCCACGTCTGACGATTCTGGCCTTCCTATCACCCCCTAGGAAGACATCACCACCAACATATTTCTCATACTCGCAGAACCACTCCCTATGGGGAGTGAAGTGAAAGGATGCACTTGAGTCAATCAACCATGACTCATGATCTACATGTGTATTTGAAGAAGAAGCCAAATACATATCCCCACCTTCATCCGAGGTGGTTTTTTCCTCTGCAGAAGGAGCACTACTTATCCTTTCTTTCTGTGAGATTTAGATCCAACCAGTGCCTTCGCATTTCGCATTAACTTCAAATCCTTCTGGTGAGATCTAGATCTCCTCTAGACGGATCTCCCACCGAAACCTTATTCTTGTTTTTCGTTTCCGGTTCATGTTACGTATAAGGTGATTCCATATTGACCTTTCCAGCCTTCCGTTCCTCATTTCACAGCATGAGACAATGTCACTAAAATTCAAGGTAGGTTGTATTGCTACTCATTGCAACAACTGACCCATCTTGAAGGAGTCTAGCAGAGAACACAATGTTCCATGCACTTATTCTTCATCTGACATTTTTTAATATCACGATGATGTACCAGATTTCACTACGTATTGAAGGCATTCGTATGCTCGCCACCGAGTTCTTATCCTTCATCCTCAAAATAACAGCTTTTTCCGCAGAACAACTTATTCACCAGAGACTTAGATTGGTACAAAGTCCCTAGCTTTTCCCACAAGGTCTTTGCCATAGCTTCCCTAGACACATTCAACAATACTGAATCTGAGACACACAACCGTATTGTGCTTTTAGCCTTCCGATTCAGTTTCTTCCAGTCTTCATCTGACATTCTTGTTGGCTTAGTACCTAGATCTACCGCGATCCACTGATCTTTACCCACTAGCAAATCCTCCATCTTGAGCTTCCAGAACTCAAACTCCTCGAGAAATAAATTTTGTCGCTTCTCAGCCTTTCCACCGTCGCTATCTTTCCTTATCGTTAATCGATCTCACAGTACCCCGACCCATTGTCTACCCTGTGCCCGAACAAAACCAAAGAATAAAGAACCCTCTAGAGCCAAACAATACTTTCAGGTACCAAAATGGTGGTTTTAGCCTCCTATCGTAAATTATCTACATACGAATCTTATAACAGAAAATAAACAATAGCGAGAGCATAAAACATAAAACAGATAAACACAGATATTTTCCCCTAGATCCCAAATCGAGACGACCAGCTTGATTTTTCATTATATTCTTTTTAGTGTTACAACACATATATATACATGCCGAAGCATACATAAACCCCAATCCATTAACCCTGGATTAGAACATAACCGTAGTTCCCTTGACCGCATCTACAAAAATACCAGGGGCCGAAAACCATCGTACCCCAAAACCATGTGCAAAACCATGCACAAAACCATGGACGCAGACTACCCACCGGAAATTAAGGACCGCCCCCCTTGTGACCCCCCCGTTGCACCCAGCGCACAGGGGGGGCTATCACCCCCCCCTCTTATCCCCCCGCGCGTGCTTAGTCGTGGAAATAATGTAACACATACCCAACACAAATTGAGCATAGACGACTCATCTAAGGATGTGGATCAAAGGTTTTACAGATCTATGATTAGTAGTCTTCTATATGCAACAGCCTCCCAACTAGATGTTATGCAAGAAGTTGGACAAGTAGCAAGATTCCAAGCAACACCAAAAGAATCACATATTATTGCCGTCAAAATAATTCTTCGATATCTAAGGGGCATAGAAGAATATGGCTTGTGGTATCCCAAGGGTAACAATCTCATTATTCAAGCCTTTACAGATGCAGATTGGGCAGGAAGCATTGATGATCGTAAGAGTACTAGTGGAGCAGCATTATATCTAGGTGGTTGTCTCGTATCATGGTTGAGCAAAAAGAAAAATTCAATCACGTTATCTACAGCGGAAGCAGAAAACATTGCAGCAGCATCATGTTGTACTCAAGTTATTTGGATGAAACAAAATTTGCAAGATCTTCAATTACAATTCAGTGAGCCTATTCCCATATTCTGTGACAAAACTAGTGCCATCACTTTCCAAGAACTTATTCATCACAGCATTCAAAAACAAAACACATTCCGATCAAATATCATTTTGTTAGAGAACAAGTCACTGAAAAGGATATCAAACTTAAGTATGTTTGTACAAAAGAACAAATTGTTGATATCTTCACTAAACCTTTACCTCATGAAGAATTTGAATATCTTCGTCAAAATCTTGGGATACTCCCAAATTCTCATTATATTATAGGTCTGCAGGACGGTTGTGTGTCAGGGGGAGTGGAAGTGTGTATAGGTCTGCAGAATGGTTGTGTGTCAGCGAGAGTGGAAGTGTGTACAGGTCCGCAGGATGGCTGTGTTTCAGGGGGAGTTACCCTTTGCCATTGATGTGAAAGGGGGAGAGAATTTTGTAGGAAGAGGTGTCGTGATCGCAGGGGGAGTACTTGTGTTACCATCAATGCCAAAGGGGGAGATTGTTGATCAGCAGTTGTCATTGATGTCAACCCAAGCAGCACCAGGGGCTAACCCAATATTGCATGGGAATTTTGACCTACCAAATTAATATATTCTGGGTCAATAATGATTTTTATGGTTTCTATTTATTGAGATGTTTCCATTGATATATGGCACGCAATGTAATTCTTCACGGTTTGAGAGATATTCATGTTTGAAGTTTGTAACCCTAGTTAGTGGGCTAAAACCCCATGGGGTTGGGGCATGGGTCACTGAAAAGTTATAATTAATATTTTTATGCTCCTAAAATCCCTCCCACTTTCACTTGTTGAAGCCCTTCTCAACTTAAGAATTCATATAAATTGTGATCTTCATTTCCTCCTTATGCAAGGGATTCGGCCATCTGAAATAGGTCATCGTGGAATTTTCGCTCTAACTTTTTTTCTACGAAGGTATAGAAGCTGAAATTTTTATGAGGTGAAGCGAAAATATTGAGGAAGCTGCAGTAAAAATTTCAGTTCAAGGTGCGAATAGTTTTGGAGATATGATCTTTGGAAGTCAGGGTTTTTGCAGGCTCCTGAAATTTATCTCAAAGAAGTGACCTTGGTAAAATCATCATAACGCTCTCTATGAGTATCGGATTGAAATTCCATAAAATGTGGAAGATAGTGCATAGTATTTAATTTTTTTTCTATCAATTTCAGAGCCAAATGAAGAAAAATTGACACGTGGGATGCTGTACAAGTGCGCTCTGCTGAAACAGTCCATAATTAGGGCATTGTGAGAGATTGGGAATAACTCTTTTTTGAAGAATCCAAATTGGGTCAGACCTATGGCATTGGAAAGAAGAATCAGAGGAATAATATAGGACTGAAAATTAGATATTGAGGATCTGAAATAATTGAGATACACCAGATTCAATATCGAGCTCCTAGAAGGCAAGAAAAAGCTAGATCATGTGTTGTCAAGGATTGTAAAGGACCATAATTTCTATGGCAGAAATGCAAAGCAAGGTGCAGCAGAGGGTAGCATGTTAAGAGCAGAAACCAAGGTGCATAACAGCAGCAAGAAGTTCATCATATGAATTCTTTGAGTGGGCAGCACTGCATACAATCATTGTAAAGGTATCATTGTACGTAGTCATTGTAAATACATTATTGTACAAATTGTACTAGTATCTATCTGCCAAGGGTTGAAGAGGCAATGTTGGGAGGTCTAGGATCATCATTAGGTGGTTGTGTCAAATTTTGGGTTATGGTCTAGTATATCTTCTTCTTCTACATCATTCTATATCATTGTAAAGTGGACCATTTTCCCTGCACGGAGCCTGTTTTTCTTTATCTTTCAGGGCTAGTGGTGCTAGTGGTGAGTCACTAGTTATATAAATTTAAATAATTGCCTGGTACTGACCACCCAAGAATCTCAACATCAACCATCCAATGGGATTAATAAATGTCATTTTAGGAAGTTGAGCTTTATTTTTCAATTGGAGTTCAACACAAGTACACTTAGAACAATAGTGTTTTGTCATGGGAGTGTTTAACCTTAAAAACCCATATTTGCTTTCTTGTTTGCTGCTATCATTGTACAAACATTCATAATAATTGAAGATTAACTAATGCTCTAATTGAAAGGAATACTAATTCACCCCCCCCCCCCTCAGTATTTCCAACAAACCCTTCATAACTTCTGCATATGACCTCCATTTTGCAAATCGTTCATGGCACCAGAATGGCAGTGGCGAGACCTTTCTAGTCACTCAGGTTCGAAACACTTCTGATCACTTTCAGTTTTGAGAATTTTTGAGCAATGGACATGATCTCCTAATCACAACTCCCCATTGGGAAAATTTTGGATCCCAAAAGCCTTTAATTACCTATTCAGTAGATGAGGGTACAACTCCCCCACCATTCCAGCCTCCATCCATTTAGCCTTGCTTGGTTTGCTACCCTTGAGCCCAATCCGAAGATAATCGACACTTCCTCTTTTAGAAGTGCGTGTCCTCCTGTCAAGGATGGAATCATCCTTGAGCTTGTCCATAAATTTTGGTGAGAAATATTCTATTGATGGCAGGTGAATGTCACTCCCTTGATCATTAATCAATGGAGGCTCATACAAATGTAAATTCTCCACATTGACAATGGAATATATTTGCATATATGAAGGGAAGTCAAGTTGAAATGCATTATTACCAACTTGTTTAATAATCTTGAATGCACCATAACGAATAGGCTTCATCTTTTTAACTTCTCCTTACATCCTTTCTTTGCTTATATGCAACCATACTTCGTCTCCTTCTTGAAACTTGTGATCAACTCTATGTTTGTCATGCCTCTCCTTGTATTTTATTTGACTTTTTTCAAGTTGTTCTTGAACTTGCTGATGAAGAAGCTAAATTCGCTCAATGAACATGCGCGCTTTTTCAATGTCACTATGCCCATCAATGGCAACATCCTTCTTAAGAATGAAATCTAGAGGTGACTTTAGCAAATACCAAAAGTAGGCTTCAAAAGGTGAAGTATTTGTAGAAGACTGCTTGGCCCAGTTGTAAGCGTGCTGAATGTAATGTAGGTGCTCATCCCACAACTTAGGATGCTTGTTGCAATAACCTCTCAAAATATGCACAATGGTTCTCTTCACTACCGCGGTTTGGCCATCTGTTTGAAGATGAAAAGAAATACTCTTTTTTAACTTGGTGTCCATCATATTCCATTGATTGGACCAAAATTTCCCAACAAATATGGAATCCCTTTCACTAACAATATAATTAGGAAAACCATAATGAACCCATACATGTTGAAAATATAATTCAGCAGTTTGTTCAATAGTAATAGATTTCATACATGGCATAAGAATACACATCTTGCTGAATATATCAACTACTACATAAAGATAATCATGCTGCTTTCTAGACATAGGTAGACCTCCAAAAAATTCCATAGAAACACTTTCCCATTTATTTGAGGGTACTGGTAATGGCGTGTACAACCCAAACTTCCTATTGCTAGGCTTGCTTGTAGCACACAATGAACAACCTCTAATGAAACGTGAAACACTATCTACCATGTGAGGCTAATAACAATACCTCTATAAATGTACCACTATTTTTCTTACCCCGAAATGTCCAGCAATAAGAGAAGAATGAGCTTCTTTCATGACACTTAGTCTCTCCCCTTGTGGTCTACACAACTTGCCCAAATGAAACAGCAAATTGTTATGCATGTGATAATCATTCTCTTCAACTTGATTCCCTTCACTCAAGTTAGCATGCACATCCTTAAAATCAACATTAGATGCATACTGTTCTATGTAACTCTCATGTAATATAGAATCATTCTTAACCAAAGTAGAAGCACTAATAATAGGCCTTGAAATCATATCAAAAAATTGATTTAAAATACCTTTCTTGTACCTAATCCATCTGAAATGACGTGATTGCTACAATTTACTTTGCGATTGCAAGTACTGTAATGGTTGATGATCGGTATGTACAACTATCTCTTTACCCATCAAATAGTGTTTCCACTTTTTGACACTTTGAACCAATGCATACAACTCCTTATCATATGTAGGATAATTAACTACAGCACCATTAAATGTCTTAGAATGAAAAGTGATAGGCTTACCATGTTGCAAGAGAACTTCACCCATGGCATAATCACTATCATCGGACTGTATCTCGAATGGCTATCTCAAGTTCGGTAAAGAATGGACTGGAGTTGAACTGATATTCTCTTTCAAAGATTCAAAAGCTTTATGTTTTTTTCCTCCCCATTGTAAAGCACGTTTCACACTTGTCACTGCATGCATAGGAGCTGCTATGGCAGAAAAGTTAGCAATAAACTTTCTCCAATATTGAGCTGCACCCAAAAAACTTCTTACCTCTGTAATGGATTTGGGAGTAAGCCAATTCACAATGGCTTCTACCTTAGAAGGATAAATTCTCAATGCACCTCCTCCTACAATATGTCCTGAATAAACCAAAGAAGTATTTCCAAATTCACACTTAGACATCTTAAGAAATAATTGCCCTTTCCTCAAAAAATCAAGTACTTTCTTAACATGCATGATGTGCTCTTCTCTATTCTTGCTAAAAATCAAGATGTCATCTAAGTATACTATAAAAAAATCGTCAAGGAATGGATGCAAAAAGTCATCCATAACACACATGAAAGTTATAGGTGCATTACACAAACCAAAAGGCATAACTAACCACTCAAAGAGTCCTTGTTTGGTTTTGAAAGCAGTCTTCCAAATATAACTTTCTACAATTATAACTTGATGGTATCCACTACGTAAGTCTAACTTAGTAATAAATTTAGTATCTTTCAACTGATCTAAAAAATCATGTATCCTTGGGAGTGGGTAACGATTTTTTACCGTAATCTTGTTCAAAGCTCTAGAGTCCACACACATAGGCCAAGTTCCATCTTTCTTTGGAATAAACACTATCGGTGACACACATGGAAAAGTGCTTGGTCTTATGAGTCCCTTGTCCAACAAGTCTTTAATTTTCCTCTTTATTTCAGCATTCTCCATGATAGACATGTGGTAGGTGCCTATGTTTGGAAGAGGACAATCTTGTTGCAACTGAATCTCATGTTGAATCTCCCTTTTAGGAGGCAATCCTGTTGTCTCCTGAAAAATCTCATGATGTGCATCAACTACATCATATAAATCTGATTTTAACTTGGGACCACAACCTTCAAATGATTCATGATTCACATCAGCTTTAGGCTTAATCATAAGAAGTACAAAAATCTTACTAGAATTCACTAGTCTTTTTACCTGTCCAACATTTACCATAGCAATGTTTGTCTTCTTGAGATGTGCTCTAACAATAAAATACTTGCCATATTTGAATAGATGATACCTGTTATCATGGAAATAGAACATATTTTTCCTATCATATAAATAAGGACTTCCCAAAACAATTCCTGTAATGTCAAGCGTAACAACATCTAATTCAATCGTGTCAATAAAATGTTCAGTAATTGCAAAGTGCAATATACACTTCTTTGAAACCTGTAAGTTTGCATCCTTACAAACCCAACCAAGTGGATATGGTTTTGTATTTGGAATGGTCTCAAAATCTAGTTTCTTGACTAATTATTCAGAGATAAGGTTCGCTTGTGACCCACTGTCAAACAATGTGTCAATCTTTGTATGTTTTGAAATAACCCACACATGAAACAATTCAATTCTTTCTTCTTCATTTGGAGCTTGTACATGACATTTGAAGTGCTAGTACTTGGTTTAGTTTCAATTTCTTTTCCCTTCATATTCTTCAAACCCATGGCTGTAATTTTGGTTTCATCACTTGAAACATCATCTAAGTCTTGTTGTGTAGTAGCTATAGTTTTCTGCTTCCCTTTGTTTTTGTTAAATTGGGTTCTTTTTTCAGGATGTAACTTCCAACAATTTTTCTCTTTGTGGCCTTCTCTTGAACAGTATTTATAGACCACTTTTTCTCCCACTTTTTTGACAAATGCATTTTTCCTGCCTTTTCCTTTAGAGGTTTTGTATTTGTTCTTCCCCTTGAAAGGCTTGTTCCCACCCTCTTCAAAAGTGTTTTTCCCTCTAGCCTCTAAATGTGTGGCTTGAACACAAACCTCATCTAGAATAGTAGGATTGAACATAAGGATAGTGTGTTTTAGGTAGCTATATAAGCCTCCTATGTACTTCAGCAAATTTTCTTGACTTTCGAAATCTACCCCTAATAAGAGAGCTCTTCTCCTAAATTCTTAGGTGTAGGCTTCTACATTTTGTCCTTTAAGTTGTTTGAAATTTTGCCAATTCATGATGGCTTTCTATAAATGAGCTAATGGATAAAACTATTTTTTTATTGCAGTAATGAAATCAGCCCATGATAAAATAATCTTACCATGTTTTTTGATCTCCTCATTTGTCTTGGCATCCCACCAAACAAGTGTTGCACCTTCCATTCTCAAAGAAGCTAGCTCAATTTTAGTGTCGTCATCATGAAGGTTCTGGATTCTAAAATAAACCTCTAATTAACTAATCCAATTTTCAAGATTTTTTACATTGACTTCACCATTAAACATTGGCAATTCAAACTTAACATCAAGTTTTAAAAAATGAATTTTACCATTGTTCTTTGACTTTTGAGATTGATTCACCGAAGTAGAGGATGGTGATGATGATGATGAGGGTAATGATGGTGGATCTCCATTTCTTCCATTTCCATTCTTTGACTTATCTTCATCTTTATTTCCTCCTAAATATCCTTCTCCTTCAAGTCTCTCATTTCTTTCTTGGTAAAGAACTCTCACCATTTCATTCATGTCAAGGAATCCTTTCCCGAACACTCTAGGCTTCCTCCTTCAGATCAACTTCTTCAGGGATTTTCTTACTCCCTTGAAGTCATTCTTCTGGCTTCTTCTGCTTCTCTTTGAGGTGAAATTGAAGGTGGAGATAATGGAACTCTTTCCCTCCTTGGCTGAGGATTACTTTGAACTTTCACTAATTGACCTTCTTCTCTCTTAAGCTTCAGCCTAGTTAGCATTAAAACTCTTGCAAATTGTTAAACAAATCCTTGCACAAAGATTAAATAGATAAAATACTCTAGCTTAGCTCAAGCTCTGATACCAACTTGATCTGAATAGAATTTATTACTTTGTTGTGCTAAGTATCCAAACAGTAATTAAATTGTGTGCATAAGGTTTACTGAAGTTTGCAGGTGAAACAAATGGTTTTAACTTAGTTAAACAGATTTTTATGTGAGGTAAAAGCATGTAAATTAGCTTGTATAACATTTTTCAGTAGTAAATGACAAAGAATAAAGCATCACATATGACAACACTCAGCAAATTGATGAAGCAGTTCACCCCTCCCGGGCTACATTTGTTGGTCCAGCTCCCAATGGCATGTCCCTCATATCTTATTGCTCAAAAATGGTAAGTACATGTGATAAAAAGCATCAAATGGCTTTGATCTCTATAAAATAAGCTTCAAAATTCTCGAATTAGTCAGGAATGACTATTCATTTACAGAAAAAAGAGAATGGATGCTCAATACACCGAAAACATCCTAGTGGCCCTAGAGGCTCCTTGATCTCTCCTGAAGAAAAAACTACGTGAAATGAGCTTTGATGGCTCTAAAACATGTTCCAATGAGTTCAAAATGTCGAAATTATCCAAAAATGACTATTCATCCTTCAAAAATGGTCGAAATCCTCAAGGGTTATGATCAAATAGAAAACTGCCCAATGTCCCCTAGGAAAACTCCTCCAAAACTGGAGGAACTCCAGTTAGCACCGAAAAATTAGGCGCTAACCACCGAATTTGGGGGGTACGCTCCAGAATTGGCGGAAGATTTAATTAAACATTAAATGTGAGGGTGGGTGGTCACATGCCACCTTTGTTGTAACTGTCGCTAATGGTTTTGAAGGTCATCATTTGTGGTTGGAACCCCGAAGAACATGGTTCCATTACCCTACCCACGCGAACCTTTGCACTGATCACATGTCCATTGTAACACCTGCCAGATTAACCGCCAATTTCTTGGCTATCATGGTTTGCATATGGGTCAAGGTCGTGAGCGCGCAGACATATGGTAGGGGGGCTAGCCTCCCAAGCCCTCAGCGCGTTTTTAAATAAACTTTAAATATAAACTCAATGCTTACAAGGCTAAGAACCATTGTTGTGGCGTGACGGTCGGGCGCATGCACGCTGTGTGGGAGGTCCCGAGGTCAATCTGCATGCCCTCCAAAATTTTAACATGTCATTTCACCTTTGCCCTGGGGACACATGGCAGCCTCCGAGCTGGCCACATGTCACTTGATGACAAGCCCAAAAAAAAATTATAATAAAAATATTTCAAAAAATATATATATTTTTTGAAATTTTTTTATACAAGTCAAACTGAGTCAAATGTCATTTTTTGGAGTTTACTGGGATTTTCAAACCTTCATAACTTCTACATACGGCCTCCATTTTTCGAACCATTCATGGTGCTAGAATCACAACAACGAGACCTTTCTAGTTGCTCAGGTTTAGAACACTTCTAATCACTTTCATTTTTGAGCATTTTTTAGCAATGGACATGATCTCCTGATCATCTTTACAAACAACACTGGTGCTCCCCAAGGGGACACACTCAGTCGAATTTACCCTTTTTCCAACAACTCCTACAATTTCATTTTTAATTTAGTTAGCTCCAGAATACTCATTCGGTATGGGGCCCTTGAAACTGGTGATGCTCCTAGCATTAACTCAATGGTGAAATCAATATCTCTTCTTGGAGGTAATCATGGTACATCTTTTGGAAATAAATCCATTAAGTCTTGTACCACTGGTATGTTTTCCATCATAGGAGTCTTCTCCTTGGAATTAGAAAAACCCACTTGGATGGCATATATCTGATACCCTTTCCTAATACATTTTCCCATTTGGGATGTTGTAATAGGATGTAGCTGTAGTGGTTTCTTGATTCCCTGAATCTCTTTGCGAGTTCCATATTGCATCCTATAATATATAATCTTCTCTTTAAAATCCACCAATGTCCAATGTTTCTCTTGCCAATCCATGCCCAACAGTACATCATAAGACCCTAGTGGTAGTATATTCAGATCCACATTTAACTTCTAGTCTCCAATTTCCAACGTACAGTTTGGAATTTTTTCACTTACCTTTATTTTTACTCCAGTGGCTAAGTGGAGCAGCCAAGAACTCTTGAATTTCTAACTTTGTAATTTACATATTTCTACTATATTGGGGTTTAGATAACTTAAACTTGCACTTGGTTCAACCAAAATAGAAACAGGCTGCATAAGTATCTTACCTTCCAATTCTATCATCGTTGGTTGATAATTTTCCTGACGATCTTCCAATGCTGCGTTGATTCTGGGTATACTTCGGGCTACATCTCCCACTGTAGAAGATTGTTGCAGATTAGCAACTATTTCACTTCTTCCCGTTGTGGGAAATTTTTGTAGTAGTGAGCCTCGCCGCACACCCAAGATTGCAGAGGTGGTTTTGGGGCTTGTCCTTGCTCAGGTTTGCTGGAAGCCTCTGTGGGCCTCTCTTCTGTAGGCCATCGAGTTCTTTGGTGGTTCCTCCCAAACTGTTTGCTCACTGAATTACATACAGAATTCTTAAATTTTCTACTCCTAGCACTTTTGAAATTTGAACTGCTTCTCTGTCTTTTCTTTGGCTCCCAATTTTTTCCCAGTTCTCATTTTTCCTTGGACTACTGGTAACACATCCTTGCCTTCTAAATTTCTTCATCCATGGTCATTGGATTCATGAATTCAATTCTTTCTTTCATGTGGGTTGGTAAACTGCTTAAGAACCACTGAACCTTAGCCTTTTCATCCCTTAGATAAGGAACGTATCTTAGTAGGGAAGTAAACTTGGTTATGTACTCATCCATCGTCATTTTTCCCAAATTTAAATCATGGAATTCTTTGGATTATTCATCATAGAAAAATTTTGTTAAGTATTTGTCTTTAAAATATTTTTGGAACAAATCCGTTGTCACATCTTGATCTTCGATGTTGTGAACATTCTTTACTTCCTCCCACCATAGGGTAGCCTTTTCTCTCTACCGGTAAATGGCCAATCTTTCATTAATGTTGTCGTTGTACTCGTAGACTTGGAAGTAATTATTCATATTAATCAACCATGATTCAGCCACCTCTTCCGCTTCTCCATCAAACGTAGGTGGTTTTATCTTCCAAAACTCACCTTGCAGTTCCACCTTTTCTTTCTTAATCTCTTGATGTCCTTCCACATTACTAGATTCGGCCTCATTTTAGTTTTTGTTCTTATTACTTCGTTGTTAATGGCTTCTTTCCATTATGTCAGTGGTTTGGTCCCTGACCTGTCCTTCATTTTCTTCCTGCATGTCCCTATCGGGATTGGGTTGTAGCAACCCATGATTTTGTTTGTCATAAATACTCTTAAGTATCCTTTCTTGTTCTTGCATCAAGCGTTCATTGTCACTTCTCACCAGAACCATTTCTTCCTGCAGCTTCTGCACGGAACATAGCAGTAAGCTGGTCTGGTGCTACTGCTCCTCCAGCAGTCTACTTGTCTATTGGTGCTGATCTACACTTAGCTGAATCCACATTTCAGGATTCATTTTCAATTGGGTTTGGGGTGTAGGTTCCCCTGCATTCTGAGGTGTTTGTTGTGTCAATCCCCTCCTCATGTTGTCTTCTACAATATTATTTCTTTTTATGTGCATCATCTATACATACAATTTATCATGTTAGGTGACCCCTAGGGTCCCAGCGTGTGAACGCTGCTATGATACCACTTGTAACATAAATCATTTTTTTTTTATAATTATTTACGTTATTACTTTACTATACTTCTTAAATTCCATCTTTCACCCAATATTATGATACATTTACTTACTATATAGCACTACTATATCCACACCATTATTTGAATAATGAGTACATGTAAATAATTGGGGAAGTGAGTATATTGAACCGACTTCATACGATTTTGTTTTCAATTAAAAACATTACAACAATCATTAAGAGACCAAGGGTGTAACCCTATTGGTATTATCACAGTTCTCGAGGCTCACATTATAGGAAACTTGGATTAGTACCTACATGGTCTTGTTATGCATTTCATAACTTTTGTCGGGTCAGATTTTAAATATGATTCTTTCGTTCGAATTAAAACATATGACTTAATCCACCAAATATCTTTTGCATTAATTGTGCTCTTATGGATGGTACATGTTTCAGGATTTGATCTAGCCGGTTGTGTCAACCTGCTTGCATTTCCACCATTCAATCTGGAACCACAGGATCGAAAACAGAGAGAGTTGATCGGTAACGGATTAGGGTAATACCCCTTGCAACCCTAACCATCATTGCTCATTCCATCACTTGTTTTCCCGGTGTCTTTGAAATTTTTGCGGCGGCTGCTCCATCTTGTTTCTCTCTAGATTGAATGCCTTTCGCCATGACAAGGTAACGAATTATGTTATTAAATACCTACAGTGTTACATCTTATGAGTTCCATTTCTTCTTTGGTTGTTATCTTGGAATTTTTGTGTATTAATGCCCCACCATGATACATCCAATGGGTGGCATGGTTAAACTGGTTGTCTAGTCTTCCACAAAGTTTCAGGCCATGGCCTACAACAGGGTTTTCCAGTTTCCTCTGCAAATGATACCCTCCACCGCGGCAGGTATTGAGGGTTTTTAAGTTAGAAAAAAAAACATTTTCCTTCGTTTAGTTATATAACAGTCTTGAATTTATTTTTATGCACAGCTATATTACGAATTTCCTAACTGGTTCCTACTTTGTTTTGGATTTCCCCACAGGATGGGTCTCGGCCGGCAAGGATAGTCAATCCAGGTTAGGTAAAAATCCTCGCTCATCTTCAATTATCATGTTGGTTCACTTGGTTTTTGAAATTGGCCTTAATTGCCACCTTTTGATACAATATTTATTTATTTGTAGGTACTCCCTTAGCTGAAATCATAAGGGTTTCGTCGAGTCCTTTTTCTTATTCAAGATTTAGATTGTATACCCTACCTGATGTTGTTATCATTTCATCAGGTATTTCACACTATGTTCCTCTTTCTTGGGGTCAGAGAGGCACATCCTAGATTCTCTATCATGCGGCATTCTATCACCGAAATTTGTCTTGAGGGTTGTGGTAACCGAACCGCTTATGTCATTTTAGGTTGCCAGGTTCTACCTACTCGGCAACGGGTTTTTATTCCATGAATAGTGTATTTGTGTCTTACTGTCTCATTTCAACTCAAAGGAGTTAACTAAGCACAATGTTATTTTTTTACTTTACAACACCTATGTATCTTATTGGACTCTGTACATTTTATTGGGTTTCTTGCATATCGTTTTCCCCACACATCAATGGATACTGTTTGATCCTTTTTTGTATCGAATATAGTTTCTGCTTTGCAATTCATGTTTACTCCTCAGAGCATATTATTGTAATGCTTTATGTTTCTCTCTTTCCATGGTATGAGATAGGTCCATATATCAGTTATTTGTGCAGTATAATTTTGATGGGTTTTGTGCCCTTTTTGGGCCAAGCAAAGTTAGATTGTTTTGTGTAGTGTATTGTACTTAACATTTCAACTTTTAAATATAGTCCATAATTCAGGAGTATATTCTTTCCAGCAATACATATTTGCATGCTAGTTCAGGATTTCTGTTTGAATATTTTGTAAAGTAAATTTCTTTTCTGTTATGGTTTACTTTCATTCATTAAGAAAAGTTGTTCTTTAAATTATTTTCCAGTTGTAATATGATGACCATACCATCTTCCTCTATCTGTGTATAAATTATTTTTTGGAAGAACAACCAGTTTTGGGGTGTAGGGGCTTTCACCCAGGACCCTGAACTAACATTTCTCTTCCAGCTTAAACTTTCTTGTGTCCCTTAGCAGTTCAGCAGTATATACCTATTTCCTTTTACTCATTTACTCACATTTGACTGTTCTGCAAATAGGCCAGAATATTTTCAAGAAAATAATAACATATACAACTTATACTAGATTTACACAATATATAATGCATTTCTTCCTTTATTGTTTTACACATTTTCTAGAATACTAAATATACACAACATATAATGCATTATTTCTTTTCTGCAATACATATTTTCCATAATACTAGATTTACATAGTATATAATGCATTATTTTTGTAATAAACCCCTCTGTCTATAACATCTGAAATAAGTAATTCTTCTTACTTATATTATTTTGGATGCTACTGAAGGTGTCCTCCCTACCATAAGAAAGGAAATTACGTCCTTCTCTTCCCCTGTGCTCCACGCCTGAGTTGGGTAGGTTTACAGAGATTTCAAAGGATACCTCAGGAATCCAAGTCCAGTCTTTAGGAGTGCTGAGTGTTCCATTGGTCACTACTAGCTCAGGAATTTCTTCACTCTTTCATTTTCCTCCTTTAGTTCTAGAATAGAACCCATTTTCCTCACTGGGATGTGCCTTTCTCCTCATAGGAAAGGGTAACTGTCTGAATTGTCCAACCACCTCTCAGTTCTTGGAATACTTTTACCATCAATCCTTTTTTTTTAATTTTATGGAACCAATTTTCCATAACTAATTTATTTTCCACAAAATAAAGTTAACCCATGTTCATCAAGTAATCTTTCCAAAATAAATGAAATGTTTTAGTTTCTTTTAAAATAAAATAACATAACAACTAGTCAACAACTAGTTAGCACTTAAACCAGCTGTCACAGCTTCCCCCCTGGAGCCAAAACACCGTCCTCGGTGTTTCACTCCAACTCGGGAAAAAAATATGGACAAGCTTCATGAAAAAATCATTCATCCTCCCAAGTAGCCTCATCCGAGATGAAGTGCTTCCACTGCACTTTAACCTGGGTGATGGCTCACCTCTGAAGCATGATTTCTCTTAGGTTGAGCATACACTAAGGTTTTAATATAAATTCACTATTTGATTTGACCTGCAATTAGAAAAATTCTAATTAAATTCTCATAAAATTTTTGTATTTCAAGTTAGGAATTTTAATCTTATCCTACCTGAATGCTTTGCCAATGGATTACATGCTTCGGGTCATCCACGTATTGCTTTACTAAGGATACATGGTGTTAGCCCCTTATAAATTCCTTGATAAGCAAGCAAGGGGCTATTTGTTTTATGAGTCTCCAAGGAATGCATTTCCCTTGAAAACACATCATCCTTGAAGCCTTTTATATTCCCTGCCTTTGATTGTTTCCATCTGATGTTCTTGAGTAAATCAGCCTTGCTGATGATAAAATTTGTGCTACAAAGGCTTTTATTTGCCCCTTGTACCTCTGCAGAACTCCCCATTTTCCCCTTTTTTCCCCTTTGTCAAAGTCCCCCTTTAACCTCTAAATCCTCCCTAAATTCCCTTTAAAATCCTACATCCACCCTTTGTTTGGCCATTTTCCCTTGTTTTCCCCTTGTCGTTACCCATTCCCAATCTTAAAATCCATTGAAAAAGGTCTGAAAACCCAATTTTTAACTTTATATTAGGGCCTAGCCCCTTTGCCGCAAGCCACTTAACCACTTCCCCATACGCCCCAGCACTAAGACCAAGCACTTAAGTCTTGAGCGCCAATCGCAATCGGAGTGTCAGGCGGGCGCAGTTCCTTTGTTACAATAGAAAAAATCCGATGCAATTGTGTTTTGCTGTGAAGTCTCGCGACACGATCTACACCATCGATATATCGTTCTGATCGGACGGTTGGGCGCTAATCGTAGTACCGCTCTGATCACAATCACAAGTCCTGCCGCATCACCCCTCTGTTCCTTTGCGATTGTGATCTCCCAACCAAATCGCAGCCGTCAATTCCCCCCACTGATCCAACGACCATTGCACTCCCCGCCCAATCACAATCGCAACTTTCAATCGCATCTCCTTTTCTGTGCCTCCCGATTGTGATCTTTCGATCCCATCCTAGCCGTTGATTCCCTTGTAGATCGAAGAACCATCGCATGATCGCTTCCCCATTCTAATCGCAATCGAAACTTTTAATGTGTAACCGCTTTGTTCCCTCTGATTGCGATCCCCCGACCACATCTCCACCGTTGATCTATTACTTAGATCTAATGGCTTGGAACTAATCGCCCCCACCCACACTAGGTCACACCTCGTACGATCATTTCCCTCGCATTTCGTTGCATTTTTCGTTAATTTCTATGTATTTCATCCATTTTCATAGACCATTCCACGGATTAATCTCCACCGTCGATCTACGCCTCCTGACCATGATCGAACAGTCCACACGCGTTTTCCACCAAAACCCTATTTTTCGCTATTTTCACCATCATTGCATTTTTCACCATTATTTCATCCAAAAGCACTGCTTCACCACCGCCGCGCTATTGTTCTCCACCCTCCGTATCCATCCTCCCTCCCGTGCATGGATTTCATAACTGAGTTCTGTGTTTTGCAGGGTTATCAGGCAGAAAGAACGCCACGATCTACAATCTCTGTTACAGCTGCAGAAATCAAAAGAAAGGTCCAGAAGGGTATGCTGACAAGACTTCCATTTAAGGAACAGAGTTTAAACTCTATACAATCTTCCCCAGAGCTATTAATGCATGTATTTCACAGTCAGAGGCAAGCATGGAAGCGACAAAGAGTATCAGTGGAGCAGCAAAGAGTTCAAGGCATGTAATAGAAGATTTTGAGCCTTTTTTAGGGATTTAGAGGCAAGGTACTATACCAAGGACATCATGGATCACCCGGAAGGCCCAGCGCATAGAAATCAAAACTGTTAGGGTTTCACATCAGTAGATTGTTCTACAAGACAGGGCACCCATATTATTTCTTTTATTTACCATGTTCCTTAGAAGATTTCCACCTTGACGGAGCAGTCCTATGCTACCAAAGCATTATTTATGCAGCATGGCAGACCTCAATATGTTTTGTTTATTCGCCAAAGGTACTATAGGGTTCTGCAGCCAAAGTACACCAAAGCCATACCAGATGTAAATGGAAGCTGAAGAAGATCATTCTTTCGTCCAAAGACATGCTAGAAATGAATGCACAGAGTTTAAAACTGAATGGGTTTCAGCCCTCTCTTTCTTTTCTGAGTTTTAATGTTTCATTTAGTGCTTCACCTACCTCCTCGGCTCATCTTTCTCCTATAAAACTCATAAGAAAATTATTGTAAAGGTTGTTGATGAGAATCAGAGAATTGCAAGCAGTTTCTTTTGAGATATGTTCTCTGTGTAAAGTTGTAAGATAGGCTAAGGAAGATGTTTTCAAACTGAATTCCAAGCTATTGGAAAATTCTGTACCTGATTGGTGTTGCTCTTAATATGACAAGCACATTTCTTTGGATCCTGATCTAAAGCTACGGTGATGTTTTTCTATCTCTGTGTTTTATTTCATTTCATCTCATTTCTTCTGGCTTTCATCAGAAATCTGGCATAGGATTTGCCCTTGTTAGGAACCCTATGTTTCTGCTCTCCTTGTCTTAATTTTTTCTGCTTAATGTGTTATCTAAGGATTGGTTTCAATTGATTTATCCAGTGTAGTGGATGTTGTTTCCTGCTAGCTGATGTATGAATTAATGAAATCTATTTTTAGGTGTTCTTGTTAGGATCTAATTGGATGAATTGGGAACACTGGGAGGTCTAGAACTTTGCCTATGCCTCACTAGGATCTTTTTCACTTCAATTAACCTTTCTAAGTTCCCTCAAGTTGCTCCTTTGCCCTCCTTTTGAGAGTTGCCTCTGAGTATGTCCAAGCAGGTCTGGAGTTAAATGACCTCTGACCTGATCTATAGACAGAATTTGGTTTTCTCTCCTTCTTTCACTTTCTTTCCTTATTGTTCCATTCCATCTATCATTTTAGGATCCAAGGCTTTAGATGACTAGCCCAACTGAAAGCCTGCATATTGAACAGCAAGTAAACCCTTTCTTGACTCCATTTACCCAATGGTCTTGAATGTTCTATGAGTCTATCTCCCCTCATCCTAAAATCCTCTTTGCCCATCCTTGTCTTATATTGAACCCTTCATTCCTGATTCCCAACAACCAAACTCAAAATTAAACAAACAAACATTTTGCCCATAACTAGCCTAAAATCTTAACCTTTGAGCCTTAAAGACATATACCCTTGACAATCATAGAGAGATCCCTCTCTGGACCTAGGAGGGCTAGATCCTAAGTTCCAAAAGTGGTTCTGATGTTGTCTCATCATTTGGTCTTGCCAACCTGGCCAAAACATGGGAACCCCAACATAATGGCGACTCCATTGGGGAATATCTGAGCATTTTCCATCTCACCACATCACAAGAACCTCAAAAACCTACAATCTCTGGTTAGGTTGGTAGTGAGACACTCCCCATTTGCAATTCGCTTTCCAAACCATTTGTTATGTTTCTCCCATACTCTTAGATAGAGTCTAGAAAGGGCCAGGTAGCCTCCAGATCTCATCCTTTTTCAGAGGTAACATATCTGGTAAATGCCCTCCCAGTCAATCTCCGATTAAAGTTTGTTGTGTTTTGAAGATATCCTTGAAAAGGGATATTTCACAAGCATTGTGGTGGACAATGTACCCCCTAGAAACACCCTAAACCTTCCACCTGGCGACTCCATAGTTCCTAAAAGATCAAAGACTCCACTGGTGATCAGTAGGCCTGCTGATTATCTTGGTTTCACATAAGACTCCACTAGGAGATCAGCCTCCATTACAACATCAGCCACATTAGAAGCAACAAGCGGGATTAAGCTGCTTTTAGTGGAAAGCAACATTCTGGCTTTAAGAACCATTTATACCAGAGCTTATCCCAACCCAGACCCACCTGAAATAGTTGATAACCCTGAGAACATCCTCAAGAAAATCACCTGCACCTAGAAGATCAACTATTTCTAGCCACATCTATAGAGCTAACTCTACACCAGAATAACTTACAGCTCTATCACACTTTCACCTTGACCTAGATCTACCTAATAGATTACCAAGAAATAGGTCATTTAGTGATCTAGATCAGCAGGACCTTGAGCTTCCTGGTTCACCATCTTATAGTGGTCAACACATTAGAGATAGAGGAACTCCCCCATATACACCTCCTGATAACCACTTCATCCAAAACTTGGGGCTCTGCCACCCTAAATCTACTCAACAAACCTTTGCTGGTCCTAGTATCCCTGTCATCTATATACCAGCTGCTCAAGTTAACCCTTTACCTCACCAGAATATCATCATGGCAGCCTGGTATGCACCTTTGATGTTACCTCAGCCTCTAGTGCCCCTACCAAATGATTATCAATCAAAGATCCCACATTTCACTGCCAAAGAGTCCATCACAGCCTAGCAACATGTAGACAAGATGGAAGATTCTTTTGACTATGTAGAAATAGATGATGATACAGTCAAAATGAGAATCTTTGCCCAAAGCTTAGGAGGGGATGTGAAGAAATGGTTCAAAGGCCTCCCTCCTAATAGTATCCAAGACCTTCTTGCCTTATATCAGACTTTCATAAACAAATGGGAAGTTAAGGCCAATCCTCGCCAACTCCTAGCAGAATACATGAACCTTAAAAGAAACGTAGGAGAGAGTGTCCATGATTACTCTACAAGATTTTACAACATTTACAATGCTCTTCCTCCACATATGAAACCTCCCCAAGGTATGGCTCTAATGAAATACCTTGAAGGCTTTGATGCTGACATGGCCTACCAGCTTAGGGAGAGAGACTACAACACATTGGAGGAATTGCAAAAAGGAGCAGTGAGTGTAGAGGCCAACTTGATTGAGAAAAAAGCAAGGTTGAGAGCTGAAAAGAGGGTAACATATAGAGATGACAATGTAGCTTCCACATCTGATCCCAATTATGACCACATATCCAAAAACATGGAAAAGCTATAGCAAATGATGGAAAAAATGGTTGTCACAGTTAGCAACCAAAACCAAAACCAGAACCAAAACTTTAGAAGAAACAATAACCCTCCCAACAGACAAAGAGAATCAGATCATAAATTTATTCCCCCATTTCAAGAAGACTTCCTTGATGAGGATGAGGGAATCATAGAGTTTGAAGGGAATGCAATAAACATGTTCGAAACCGAGAACTCAATCCATAACTATGACTCAGAGGAAGATCAGCCCTCACCCTCGTATTGGGATGAAGAGTGGTTGGAATCTGAGGATTACAGGTTAGGTGAAAATGCCATGATGCAGGTCAGGGAGCAGTATGAACTCAGAAGCAAAAAGAGTCAAGACAATTCCAAAGCTAAGGCTTCTGAGGTCACCATTAATAAAAGGCCTGAGAAATATTCTAAAGCAACTGCTGAAAGTAGCAAACCATTAGCTGAAATTTTTGGGAAAAACAAAGGAAAAGACAACCAAAACACTGAAAAACAAGGTCAACCAACTAGCAGCACTAGCACTATAGTTAGTGCTCCTGATAGAATAGTCCCTAACCCTATACATAATGAGAATCAGAAAACTGATTTAGCCACTAAGACAGTGGCTAACAAAACAGAGTTAAGCGTTCCAAAGAGTCAGTCCACTTTCAACCTAGAGAGTGAGATTGCAAAGATTAAAATCTCTGTCCCACTTTCTGAGCTGGCCACTCAAGATGTATATAAAGGCCAAAATTTGAAAGCCTTGAATCTAGGGGAAAAAAATGATACTGTAAATCTGAATGATGATCAACCAACCCTCCTGTTGGTCCAAAGATCGAGGGAAAGTTTCAGGAGGGGGTAGTTCCACCTTTTTATATCAGTCTCAACATTCATGACAAGATTCTTCATAATGCAATGCATGATTCTGGAGCTTCTCACAACTTAATGCCCATGGTAGTTATGGAAAAGCTAGGTCTAGAGATAACCTGACCTTACAAAGACCTATATTCGTTTGACTCTAGCAGAGTAAAATGCCTTGGTCTGATCAAATACCTATGTGTGAGTTTGACCCAGATCCCTGCAAAATGTATGGTCATGGATGTTGTGGTGGCAGATGTGCCACCTAAGTATGGTATGCTTCTGTCAAGGTCGTGGGCAGCCAAGCTGCAGGGTACGATGCAGATGGATGGGGCATAAGCCACAATCCCTGTTTTTAGCCAATCGAGAAGACTGTATAGGGAGGTGCAAATTAAGTTCTTAGTCAGTAGCCCCGAAAAGCCTGAAAATTCTCCTCTGTACTTTGTGCACACAGATCTGGACTCATTTATCTTCTGTAATGATCAATTCTTGGGAGGGCCAGAGTCAGAAAATAGAGATACAAACACTGGAACAATGACCACAAACTTTAACATAATGGGTACCTTGGATTTAGAGGAAAACGAAGAGGGAAACCCTAGACGGTGCACTAAAACGGAAATTCAGAGTGAGCATAAAATAGAAGGTAAACATCTAACTAGTCACACCTCACAAACTCATACACCACACGAAGAACTAAATAGCCCACAACCTAGGGCAGACCCTATAACACAACAGAACGGCGAATCCAGCCATAGGGAAAGAGATGATAACAAAACCAAGAATGGGCCCCTGTGGGTAATGAAATTTGATGGGTCATGCACCAAGAGAACAGCCAGAGCTGGGGTGTGGCTACATAACACTGAGAGTGATTACGCAGAGAGCCATGCCTGTAACCTGCACTTCAAATGTATGAATAATATTGCAGAGTACGAGGCCATTATCCTTGGCTTAAATCTGTTGAGGAAATTAGGGGCCTGAAAGATAGCCGTGCAGGGAGACTCTGAGCTGGTTATAAAATAGGTAAATGGTGAATACACAGTCTGGCACCCTAGGTTGAGGGTGTATAGGAAAAATTCCGTGGATATATTGAAAACATTTGTTGAATACGAATTAGTGTTTGTCCCTAGCATTCAAAACGTCATTGCAAATGGATTATCTTGCCTCACTAGTTCATACCCTAAGACTCCAAACGACTAGAAAATCATCATACAGACCAAATTCATACCTACGGTGCCAGACAACGAAAAATATTGGCAGGTCTTTGAGGGTGATAAACAGATTGAAGATTTCTTAACGGGCAGTAACGAGTTTGAGTTTTCTGATTCAGACTCTATGACTAGTGATAGCTACCTGAGTGAGGAACCCTCAAATGAGGAAGAACCACCCTGGAAAATGGAAATAAACACGTTGAACGAACAGATTGGAAATACAAACGGAAATTGTGAAAACGCAGAAAACGAAGAATTTGAGGTGCTGTAGGCCAAAGATAAGAACATACCTTGAGGTCTGGTGCCTTTAGAAGACCTTTTTGACATTGATGATGTAGCGAAAAAGCCTACCATAGAGCATGCATATTCTTACATCGAAGAATGCAACATAGGTACAAAGGATAATCCCAAAATGATTAAATTGGCTAAATCCTTACCCTTGGAAATGAAAAAGAAATACATTGACCTTTTCAAAGAATTTATTGACATGTTTGCGTGGAGTTATGAAGACTTAAAGGCATATGACATGAACATTATACAACACAAAATACCTTTGAAAGAGAATTAGAAACCCTTCAGGCAGAAACTTTGTAGAATAAACCCAAAACAGTTGCCTGCAGTTGAAAAGGAGATTAAAAAGATGTATGAGGCAGGAATAATAGTTCTTGTGAGGTTCTCTGATTGGGTATCAAACTTAGTGGCTGTGAGAAAGAAAACAGGGGAAATCAGGCTATGTATAGACTTCAGGAATCTTAATAGAGCCTCACTCAAAGAAAATTACCCTTTTCCGAAAATGGAACACATTCTACAACGGGTAGTAGGCTCAAAAAGGATTTCTCTGTTAGATGGTTTTTCAGGATACAACCAAGTTTTAGTACTCCCATAAGATCAGCTAAAGACAGCTTTTACCACTCCCTGGGGCACTTTTATGTATGTAAAAATGCCCTTTAAACTGATGAACGCTGGTGCAACCTTCCAAAGAGCAATGGATATAGATTTTTCATATGAGATAGGACACTTCAATGTTATTTACTTGGATGACATAAGAGTCTATTCCAAGACTGAAGAAGAACACCTAATAAAAATACTGTATTTGGGCTACAAGAAGGAAAGCTTCTTGGCCACATTATATCAGAAAAGGGAATTAGGATAGACCCACAAAGAGTTGAGGGAATACTACAAATCACACACCCGAGAAACATCAAAGAATTATAGTCCTTCATTGGGAAGATTAACTTCCTCGGGAGGTTTATTCCCATCCTAGCTGAACACCTTAGGAATATGACTAACATGCTGAAGAAAGGTGTGGGAGTTAAATGGATTGTTGGAGCTAAACAATCTTTTGAATCAGTAAAACTTGCACTCACCCAAGCTCCTGTTCTGATTAGCCCTGATATCTCAAAAGACTTCCTGATCTTTTCATTTGCCTCTAAGCATACAGTAGCTGCAGTCCTACTGCAGAAAAATCCAGAGGGAATGGAACAACCAATTTCCTTTTTCAGCAAAGCACTAAGGTATGCACCCTTGAAATACAACATTATGGAAAAACAGGCCTATGCCTTAGTCAAGGCCTTAAAGGACTTTAAGGTGTACTTATTGCATTCCCACATCAAAGCTTATGTGCCTAACATATTGGTCAAAGATATATTGTCCCAAGATCCATATGGAAAAAGGGGCAAATGGATTACTGTGATTTTAGAATATGATCTTGAGATAAAACCCACAAAAATGGTCAAAGGGCAGGGCTTAGCTAAATTAATGGCTGAATCAAATCTATAAGCCCTTGACATTAACATGGTAGCTGCCTTGGATGAGTAGGAAGGATTGCCTGATCCCACTGTTGAGGAGAAGTTTCAGAACTCCCTTTGGTACTCTGATATCCTTTATGTGCTCAGCAACCTCAGTGCCCCACATGAACTGTCAAAGACCAAGGCCAGATTCCTAAAACTAAAAGCCAGAAAATATTGCATTTTGAATGAAAATTTATACTGGAAAAATCCTAATGGCCTATTGCTTGAATGTTTGCCTGAGTCTGAAGCAGAAAATATTAAACAAGAATTCCATGCAGGAGAGTGTGGAGGCCACTTGAACTGGAAAGCCACTACCAACAAGATACTCAGAGCTGGCTATTATTGGCCCACACTCTTCAATGATATCCATAAGATGATAACTGCTTGCCATAAATGCCAGATATTTGAAGGTAAAAGAAAACTCCTCCCCCTCCCTTTACAACCCATCACTGTTGAAGGTCCCTTTATGCAATGGGGCCTAGATTTCATAGGAGAAATTCACCCAACTTCTTCTGCACAACACAAATGGATCCTAACAGCCACAGACTACTTCACTAAGTGGATAGAGGCCATACCTACTAGGAATGCCATAGATTCAGTCATCATTAGGTTCCTAGAAGGTCATATCCTCTCTCGGTTTGGCTGCCCAAGGAAAATAATCACTGATAATGATGTTGCTTTTGGATCCAAGAAAATGGTTGATTTTTGTCACAGGTATCAAATAGCACTCGGTCATTCAACTGCCTATTACCCACAAGGTAATGGCTTAGCTAAATTATCAAACAAGAGCCTGGTGACCATCATCAAAAAGCTGCTAGAGGAGAACAAAAAGTCATGGCATAGCAAGTTAGTACATGCCCTGTGGGCTAATAGGCTTACAACAAAGAATTCCATTGGCATGTCACCATATCAGCTTGTCTATGGAACAAAAGCAGTTTTCCCTACCATCCTTGGAGTGCCAGTGATCAAACTTGTCCAAGAAATTCAGACAGAAGAAGACAGCATGGTAAGGAGGATAATTCAAACCATTCATCTCCAGCAAACAAGGGAAGAGGTCTATAACAGAGCCCTAAAGGTTCAGGAAAATATAAAGAAGTTATTTGATAAAAGAACTAAGGCTTATGATTTCAAAATTGGGGATAAAGTTTTGAAGTGGGAATCAAGAAGAGAGGACAAAGGAAAGCATGGCAAGTTTGACAGTCTGTGGCAAGGTCCATACATCATCCAGGCCACTGTGGGTCCAAATGCCTTCTTCCTACAGGAATTAGATGGTATAGAGCTGTTTGGGGGTCTTGTCAATGGTAGGATGCTCAAACACTACTTCTGCTGATTTCAAATTTCCAGTTTCCATTCCCATTGTACATACCATTGCAATGTTTTGTTTTCAAGAAAAGGAGAAAATGTTTCAAAAAAAATAGAGAAAGGAGAGGTTCAGACATGCTCAAAACATGAACCTCTGAAGTACAAATATTAGCTCTAATATGATCAAAACCTGAGCCAAAGGAAGCAAAGAAGCTGGTCCTAACATGCTCAAAATCTGGAACAGCAAAGAAGAAAGAAAAATCAGCTCTAACATGCCCAAAACCAGAGCTGAAATGAAGAAAAGAAAGTGACTCTAACAAGCTCAAAACTTGAGTCACAAAAAGAAAGAAGGATGCTTCAAGATTTCAGATTCCAAGCCTTCACAATTTTGTTTTTAGTTTCTACAAATTTCTGTCCATGTGCAACTGTCTTTATGCCTTGGATCTACAGCAAACTAGACTGTCTAATCCTAGTTTGACTATTTTTAAATTTCTGTTGTAGAATGTAGAGAAGAAATCTGCTGGACAATTTAATCCCAGTAAATATTAGCTTAGGTAGAGAAACATATGAGACCAATAGTATAATCTAGTCTCATGGAGCAATAAGGGTAGATTTAGAATAGGTTTATTTTCTGTTATAAAAATAAATGATGTAAAGGGTCTACTAGTTCAAATACACCCTAGAAGAAAAAATGCTAGGATTGTAGGATGGGTAGGTAGATTGTTTGGGAATTTTTCTACTGATCTATCATATTTGTGACAGCTGAAAATCAAAGAAGAAAGGTGGCTCAAGCAGCAGGCATCTGGCCTACAGCAAATGTCATTTTCTAAATTCTTGACTCCTTCAAGAAGAAGCCATCCCCATGTGGAGCCACTGTTAGCCCCTTATAAATTCCTTGACAAGCAAGAAAGGGGATATTTGTTTTATGAGTCTCCAAGGAATGCATTTTCCTTGAAAACACATAATCCTTGAAGCCTTTTATATTCCCTGCCTTTGATTGTTTCCATCTGATGTTCCTGAGTAAATAAGCCTTGCTGATGATAAAATTTGTGCTACAAAGGCCTTTATTTGCCCCTTGTACCTTTGCAGAACTCCCCATTTTCCCCTTTTTTCCCCTTTGTCAAAGTCCCCCTTTAACCTCTAAATCCTCCCTAAATTCCCTTTAAAATCCTACATCCACCTTTTGTTTGGCCATTTTCCCTTGTTTTCCCCTTATCGTTACCCATTCCCAATCTTATAATCCATTGAAAAAGGTCCGAAAAGCCACTTTTTAACTTTATATTAGGGCCTAGCCCCTTTGCCGCAAGCCCCTTAACCACTTCCCCATATGCTCTAGCACTAAGACCAAGCACTTAAGTCTTGAGCGCCAATCGCAATCGGAGTGTCGAGCAGGCGCAATTCCTTTGTTACAACAAAAAAACTCCGATGCGATTGTGTTTTGCTGTGAAGTCTCGCGACGTGATCTACACCGTCGATCTATCGTTCCGATCGGACGGTTGGGTGCTGATCGTAGTACCTTTCTGATCAAAATCGCAGGTCCTGCTGTGTCACCCCTTTTTTCCTTTATGATTGCAATCCCCTGACCAAATCGCAGCCATCCACTCCCCCCGCTGATCCAATGGCCATCACACTCCCCGCCCAATCGCAATCGCAACTTTCAATCGCATCTCCTTTTCTGCGCCTCCCGTTTGCGATCTTCCGATCCCATCCTAGCCGTTGATTCCCCTGTAGATCGAACATCCATCACATGATCGCTCCCCCATTCCAATCACAATCACAACTTTGTAATGTGTAACCCCTTTGTTCCCTCTGATAGTGATCCCCCGACCACATCTCCACCGTTGATCTATTACTTATATCTAACGGCTCGGAACTAATCGCCCCCACCCACGCTGGGTCCCACCTCGTATGATCATTTCCCTCGCATTTTGTTGTATTTTTCATTCATTTCTATGTATTTCATCCATTTTCATAGACCATTCCATGGATTAATCTCCGCCGTCGATCTACGCCTCCTGACCATGATCGAACAGTCCACGCGCGTTTTCCACCAAAACCCTATTTTTCACTGTTTTCACCATATCATTGCATTTTTCACCATTCTTTCATCCAAAAGCACTGTTTCACCACCACCGCACTATTTTTCTCCACCCTCCCGTGCATGGATTTCATAACTGAGTTCCGTGTTTTGCAGGGTTATCAAGCGAAAAGACCGCCACGATCTACAGTCTCTATTATAGCTACAGAAAGCACAAGAAAGGTCTAGAAGGGTATGCTGAAAAGACTTCCATTTAAGGAACAGAGTTTAAAATCTGTACAATCTTCCCCAGAGCTCTTAAAGCACAGATTTCACAGTCAGAGGCAAGCATGGAAGCGGCAAAGAGTATCAGTGGAGCAGCAGAGAGTTCAAGGCACGTAATAGAAGGTTTCGAGCCTTTTTCAGGGATTTAGAGGCAAGGTACTATATCGAGGACATCATGGATCAACAGGAAGGCCCAGTGCACAGAAATCAAAATTGTCAGGGTTTCACATTAGCAGATTGTTCTACAGGACAGGGCACCCATATTATTTCTTTTATTTACCATGTTCCTCAGAAGATTTCCACCCTGACGGAGTAGTCCTATGCTACCAGAGAATTAGTTATGCAGCATGGTAGACCTCAATCTGTTTTGTTCATTTGCCAAAGGTACTACAGGGTTCTGCAGCCAAAGTACACCAGAGCCATACCAAATGTGAATGGAAGCCGAAGAAGATCATTCTTTTGTCCAAAGACATGCCAGAAATGAATGCATAGAGTTTAAAAATGAATGGGCTTCGGCCCTCTCTTTCTTTTCCGAGTTTTAATGTTTAATTTAGTGCTTCACCTACCTGCTCGGCTCATCTTTCTACTATAAAACTCATAAGAAAATTATTGTAAAGGTTGTTGTTGAGAATCAGAGAATTGCAAGCAGTTTCTTTTGAGATATGTTCTCTGTGTAAAGTTGTAAGATAGGCTGAGGAAGATGTTTTCAAACTGAACTCCAAGCTATTGGAAAATGTTGTACCTGATTGGTGTTGCTCTTAATATGACAAGCACATTTCTTTGGATCCTGATCTAAAGCCGCGGTGATGTTTTTATATCTCTGTGTTTTATTTCATTTCATCTCATTTCTTCTGGCTTGCATTGTTGGGTATGTGTTATATTCTTTCCACGATTAGCCCCACGCGCTGTATGTTGCATCGGGCGTAGCTGGGGGGTCACGAGGGGTGAAGCAGTCCCCACCGTTGGGGTCTGGGGCAGCGCCCCGGCCAAATTTTTTTTTTTGTGCGGACCCACTCATAGGCGGATCCGCCCATGGTTTTGTGCATGGTTTTGCACATGGTTTTGGGGTTCGATGGTTTTCGGCCCCTGGTATTTTTGTAGATCCGGCCAAGGGAACTATGGTTATGTTCTAATCCAGGGTTAATGGATTGGGGTTTATGTATGCTCCGACATGTATATATATGTGTTGTAACACTAAAAGGAATATAATGGAAAATCAAGCTGGTCGTCCCGATTTGGGATCCAGGGGAAAATCTCTGTGTTTATCTGTTTTATGTTTTATGCTCTTGCTATTGTTTATTTTTTGTTAGAAGAATCATGTGTAGATATTTCTGTTCAGGGTTAAAACCTACATGCATCAGAAATCTGGCATAGGATTTGCCCTTGTTAGGCACCCTATGTTTCTTCTCTCCTTGCCTTAATGTTTTCTGCTTAATGTGTTATCTAAGGATTGGTTTCAATTGATTTAGCCAGTGTAGTGGATGTTGTTGCCTGCTAGCTGATGTATGAATTAATGAAATCTGTTTTTAGATGTTCTTGTTAGGATCTAATTGGATGAATTGGGAACACTGGGAGGTCTAGAACTTTGCCTCTACCTCACTAGGATATTTTTCACTTCAATTAACCTTTCTAAGTTCCCTCAAGTTGCTCCTTTTCCCTCCTTTTGAGATTTTCCTCTGAGTATGTCCAAGCAGGTCTGGAGTTAAATGACCTCTGACCTGATCTATAGAGAGAATTTTGTTTTCTCTCCTTCTTTCACTTTCTTTCCTTATTGTTCCATTCCATCTATCATTTTAGGATCCAAGGCTTTAAATGACTAGCCCAACTGAAAGCCTTCATATTGAACAACAAGTTAACCCTTTACTGACTCCATTTACCCAATGGTCTTGAATTTTCTATGATTCTATCTCCCCTCATCCTGAAATCCTCTTTTCCCATGCTTGTCTTATATTGAACTCTTCATTCCTGATTCCCAAAAACCAAACTCAAAATCAAACAAACAAACATTGTGCCCATAACTAGCCTAAAATCTTAACCTTTGAGCCTTAAAGACATATACCCTTGACAATCATAGAGAGATCCCTCTCTGGACCTAGGAGGGCTAGATCCTAAGTTCCAAAAGTAATTTTGATGTTGTCTCATCTTTTGGTCTTGCCAACCTGGCCAAAACATGGGAACCCCAACACATGGAACACATTGTGCACCCTGATATGGTTGGGTAAGGCCAACCAATATGCCACAGACCCCACCCTTTCCAATACCTGGAAAGGTCCACAAAATCTGGGAGCCAACTTGGCACATGAGTCCCACCTTAATGTGCTTCTCTTTGGTTTAATATTTACATACACATGATCACCCACTTCAAACTCTCGATAAGTCCTCTTGTTATCCACATATACCTTTTTCCGGTCTTGAGCAGCTCTTATATTTTTTCCAAACTTTCTTACTTTCGATTCCATCTCAGCTAGCATTTCTGGTCCAAGCATCAACTTAGAATCGGGGCTGCTCCAATTGATGGATGTATGACACTGTCGTCCATATAAAGCTTCGAAGGGACTCATCTTAAGCGACTCCTGGTAACCATTGTTTTAGGAAAATTATACCAAGTGAAAATATTCTTCGCATGTTTTTGGCCACTACATCACGTACATGCACAACGTATCCTCCAAGACTTGGTTTACCCGCTCGGTTTGTCCATTCATCTGTGGATGATAAGATATGCTAAAATTGATTTGGGTTCTCAAAATTGTTAATAAGGTCTTTGAGAATGTTGAAGTAAACTTCACATCCCTGTCTGATATGATAGCCTTTGGTATTCCATGCAGTCTAAATATTTCTCTCATAAAGATATATGCTATTTGCACAGTTCTGTAAGTAGACTGTACCGGTATAAAATGTGTTGCCTTGCTTAGTCTATCAACTACCACCATAATGGAGTCATTATGCCTTTTTTATCTTGGTAAACCAGTAATGAAGTCTAGGGATATAACTTCCAATTTCCATTCAGGTACTGGTATGGGTTGCAACAATATGGTTGGATGTTGATATTCTACCTTAACCTGTTGACACTCCAAACATTTATTTAAATATTTTGCAATGTTTTTATGCATGCCAGGCCAAAAATAAATCTTTCTAATTGTGGTCAAAATTTTCTGATATCCTGGGTGTCATGACTAGTTGCTACGGTGATATTCATTCATAATCAATTCCTTCAACTCCATTTGACTTGGAATATATATTGTTTCCTTAAAGATTGGCAATTGTTCTTTGCTATTTCTGTAATCACAAGGTTTTTCTTGCCTTATGTACTCCTCCATTTTTGCCATAATAATTGGTATTTAGGATCCTTCTAGGCTTCCTCTATTACTTGATCTAAAAATTTACATTAAAGATGGTTATAGAAAATCTCATAAACACAATGCAATTTTCTACTCAAAGCATTTTCCACACGGTTTTATTCACCTTTTACATGTTGAATATCCATGTCAAACTTGCTTAGGAAGGAATTCCATCTTGCCTGACGAGAGTTTAGATCAGCTTGCTTGAAGTAGGTGGTTAGGATGTTGTGGTCTATTTTTAGCACAAAATTTTTCCCTAGCAAGTAGTGCCTCCATACTCGAAGTACATGCACTACTGCTGTTAGCTCTAAGTCATAGGCTGAGTATCTCCGTTCATGCTCTTTTAACTTTCTTGATTCGTAGGCAACCACTTTTTCTTTTTGCGATAAAACTGCCCCAACTCCTTCTTTACAAGCATTGGTACAAACCTCAAGCTCTTTGTTGGAGTAAGCTACTCTCAACACCGAGGCAGTGGTCAACAGATTCTTTAATATCTCAAAACTATTATGGCATTCATTAGTCCACTTGAATTCTTTTCCCTTCCTCTTCAAGGAAGTAATTGGGAAACCAATTTTTGAGAGCCCCTCAATGAACTGTCGATAGTACCCAAAAAATCCAATAAAGGATAGGATATTTGCTACATTTTGGGGGATTCGCCATTCCATAATCATCTTAATTTTCTCTAGATCAAGCATTATTCGCTCAGCTAAAATAACATGGCCTAGATACTGGATTTCTTCCTTGAAAAATCACATTTGCTGAACTTGGCATACAATTGATGTTTCCTTAAAATTTCCAACACTATTCTTAAGTGATGCTTGTGCTCTTCCTGATTCTTTGAATAAATTAAAATATCATCGATGAATATCAACACAAAACTGTCCAAGAAGGGGTGAAATATTCCATGCATTAGCCTCATAAATGTTGTTGGTGAATTAGTTAGACTGAAGGGTAGTACCACAAAATCATAATGCCCATACCTGGTATGAAAAGAAATCTTATAGATATCCTCATATTTTATCCATATTTGGTGGTACCTAGACCTTAAGTCTATTTTTGAAAATATTGTGGCCCCCTTAACCTAATCAAACAGGTCATAAATCTGTAGTAAGGGATATTTATTTTTGATGGTCAGCTTATTGAGATGTCTATAATCCATGCACATTCACATGGTTCCATCCTTCTTCTTTACAAACAACACTGGTGCTCCCAAAGGGGACAAACTTGATCGAATGTACCCTTTGTCCAACAGCTCTTGCAATTGTATTTTTAATTAAGTTAGCTCTGGAATACTCATTCAATATGGGGCCCTTGAAACTGGTGATGCTCCTGACATTAACTCAATGGTGAAATAAATATCTCTTCCTCGACGTAATCCTGGTACATCTTCTAGAAATAAATCCATGAAGTCATGTACCACTGGTATGTTTTCCATCATAAGTGTCTTCTCCTTGGAATTAGCAAAACCCACTTGGATGGCATATATTTGACACCCTTTCCTAATACATTTTGTCATTTTGGATGCTATAATAGGACGTAGCTATAGTGGTTTCTTGATTCCCTGAATCTCTTTTCGAGTTCCATCTTGCATCCTATAATATATAATCTTCTCTTTACAATTAGCCAATGTTCAATGTTTCTCTAGCCAATCCATGCCCAAAAGCACATCATAAGACCCTAGTGGCAATATATTCAGATCCACATTTAACTGTTGGTCTCCAATTTCCAATGTACAGTTTGGAATTTTGGTACTTACCTTTCTTTTATCTCCAGTGGCTAGCTGGACCAGCCAAGATTTCTTGAATTTTTGACTTTGTAATTTACATATTTCTACTATCTTGGGGTTTACATAAATTCAACTTTCACCTGGGTCAACCAAAATAGAAAGAGGCTGCGTAAGTAACTTACCTTCCAATTCTACTATCATTGGTTGATAATTTGCCTGACAATCTTCCAATGATGCATTGATTCTGGGTATACTTTGGGCTACATCTCCCACTATAGAATATTATTGCATATTAGAAATTGTTTCATTTCTTCTCCAATGTGGGAAATTTTTGTAGTAGTGAGCCTCGCCGCACCCCCAACATTGCAGAGGTGGTTTTGGGGATTTTCCTTGCTCAGGTTTGTTGGAAACCTCTGAAGGCCTCTCTTCTATAGGCCATCATGTTCTTGGTGGTTCTTCCCAAACTATTTTCTCACTGAATTGGAATAATTCTTAAATTTGCTACTCCTAGCACTTTTGAAATTTGAGATACTTTTTTGTCCTTTCTTTGGCTGCCAATTTTTTCCCAGTTCTCATTTTGCCTTGGACTACTAGTAACACATCCTTGCCTTATGAATTTCTTCATCCATGGTCCTTAGATTCATGAATTCAATTCATTCTTTCATGTGGGTTGGAAATTTTTTTAAGAACCACTAAACCTTAGCCTTTTCATCCCTTAGATAAGGAACATAGCTTAGTAGGGAAGTAAACTTGGTTATGTACTCATCCATCATCATTTTTACCAACTTTAAATCATGGAATTATTTGGATTTTTCATCATATAAACGTTATGTTAAATATTTGTCTTAAAAATATTGTTGGAATGAATCTCATGTCACATCTTGATCTTGATGCTGCGAACATTCTTTACTTCCTCCTACCACAGGGTAGCCTTTTCTCTCAATTGGTAGATGGTGAATCTGGCTTTAAGGTTGCTGCTATACTCGTAGACTTGGAATTAATTTTTCATATTAATCAACCAAGCTTCAGCCACCTCTTCCACTTCTCCATTAAACATACACTACAAGAAAAAAGGAAATTGGTGAGGGGCATGCTTGTGACGGACCTTTAAGGTTTGTCACCAATGTCACATATGGTGATGGTCCTTAAAAAAGCGTCACTATAAGTGTATATAGTGATGGTCCTTTAAGATTCATCACCAAAGCAATTTTCAATGACACTTTTTGGTGAGGGTCGTTAAAGGCCCATCACTAACTCTCTCTTTGGTGACACTTCTAGTGACGAACTTTTAATGACACTCACTAATTTTCTTTTTGTTACTTTTGGTGACGGTCAAAAAATGTCTGTCATCATTGATCATTCCAATGAGTTTTTTATGACGATATGTTCTTGTTAATATAATTTTTGTCAAAAGATAACGATTTAAGACCATTATTGTGGAGTATTTTTTATAATATGTCCAAGGCCATAGTGGTTAGAGTCCATCAAATTTTTAAGAAATAATTAGTTTGTGTAATTTCCCTCAAGTTATCACTAGTCGAATAGAGTTTTCCTATGAGTCAACACATGATTCATATCTATTAAGTTTATTATCTAGAAAATTCCCTTTAGATAAAGTTCCACTAGTGTGTGTAGGAAATATATCATTTAATACATAATCAAGCTCTGGCAATTCTATTAATGAGAAATACCTACCACTCCTCAACAATATGGGAACACCTTAAATTAATGCTTTGGCACACACTAACATTTCTTAGCACCTTGCATGTATTGGAACATCTTTGTACCTAGAACATATTGTCATGACACTGATGCCCAAGCACATGGTGGCATGCGCTAACACAACATGTAACTCTCCTAGCATGTGTTGGCATGCGTGCAGTCCCTTGCATGCCCTGGAACACCTTGGTTGAATGCATTGACATACATTAACACTTGGTACACAATGCCACTTGGCATGTATTAGGACCTATTATTAGTGTGACTAGCATTCCCCTTCTGAAAAAGATAAAGGCCCGACTTATTAACCCTCTTCTTGGTTCTTCCTTTTGTTGCCTTGACACATATTGACCTATAACCTCGGCAAGTTGCACATCCTTAGCACCTGGCATGTATTGGAATATCTTGGCACTATTAATTGGCACACCCTTGAACTCCCAAACACACTTTTGGAATTCTTGACATGCCTTGGTATTCCCTAGAATGCCTTAACAATGCTTATCATATCTTGTCACTCACTCCTTGGCATGACAAATATCACTCATTAACAGTAGTCCTTGGCACACATTCATCATATTCATTAACTTCCATGAATTTTTACCTAGTGCTCCCTTAATGTTTTGTCCTAGTACTCCTTAACACTCCTCAACATGCATTAGCACTCTCTAGCACACCTTATCACTCTTCAACATGCCCTTCCACTTCATAACATGCATAACACTCCTTGACACATATTGGTGCTTGGCACATGTTGGTGCTTGGAAAGTATTAGCATCTATGGAATACATTGATATGCCTTGGAATGATATGGCATGGTTTAATATTAAATTTATTTGAGATCAATTGTTGGAAAGTAGATGAGAAGCAGCTAAGGAAGACTTGGAACCTATTGCTGCCTAGTGTTGGTGTTCCTATCATGCCCCTATTGGAAAAGGTAAATTGATGACTTATTAACCATCTTATGTGTTCATTTCCTTGTAGATTAACTTGTCTCTCCCTTTTTTTGCCTTGACAGTCCCTTGGCATGCATTGACACACCCTTGCACATCTTGGCACGCCTTATCACTTGGCGCATATTAGTGTGTTTGACATGCCTTAGTACTATTTGGCACATCTTAGCATTCCCTAGCATGCCTTGGCACTCATGTCCTCACAACTAGCCTTTACATTTTTTCACGACTTGGGAACCCAATCAAGTAATTGGCTACTATAGTTCATATGACAATATTGGTCTACTTCAACTACAACAACTTGACCAATTGCACCTACTAAAAGTATATTGCACCTTGTTCACCTAAGAACTGCATATAACTCATCATATGCCACTCATTTGCAAGCTCAACTCATCCCACTTAACTAGTTACCAAGGCAAGGATCACATGATCAAGCCATGGCCATAAAATAACTAAGTAACATAGATTACATAGGAAATATTTCACATGTATTTTCAGTTCATATAAATAGTAGAACATTAACTGAGAGTTTGCAAAAACCTCAAGATGCACAAGGCACACAAGATATAAGTTGGCACAAGGTGAGTGCCCCAAAAAATATACACAAAAATGTACAATATGTAATTATCTATAATAGTTTAAAACATGAGCATGTAGCCAAAGTGTGCCACATCTCATATAAAAAAAATAGCTAAAGGAAAAACAATGTTGTGCCTAGCACAAAGTGATCTCCCTTTGTCTAAAACTAGTGCTATGTCGAGCCCCATTTAACAACCATAGGCCTGCCTCTTGTAAATCCTATTTTGAACTTCTCCTAACACACTTCGTCCTTAGCATACTTGAATTCGCTGACACTCCCCGACACACACACTTATTCTTTCCTTTCCATGCATTTTGACCTAGTTATCCCTTGATATGCCCTGACACTCCCTAACATTATTAATCATGCATTTACATTTTTCGACATTTGTTAGAATGCCTTTTCATTCTTTTGCATTCCCTAACCCTCCCTAGCTATCATGCCCTCACAACTACCCTTACTTAATTTGAAACTTGGGAACCCAACCAAGCCCTCGCTTGACTACAAGAGCTTGACCAAGTTATTGTTACTACAACTAGACTATGTTGTTGAATTATGTAGCTTGGGAGGTAATCCATAGGCCTATTGAAATGGGTTTGCATGATTTTGGTCACAAAAGGCTTTATAGGCAAAGAAGCCAGATTTTTGATCCAAGACGAGGTTTAAAATCTAAAAGGAAATTAAAAAAGAAATTTAATATTTCCTAAGGTCTAAGTGGATAAAACCCATAAGTTCTGGAGGTTTCTCCGATCGCCCGACTTTTGATTGAATCTGGGCTATCCATACACCCAGATCCGATGGTCCAGATCATTCCCCTCAACCTTTGTTAAATTTTATGAACCCGCTGTATAAAGTTTTAAAGCAACCCCTACCGTTGATCTATGTAGATCAACAGCCCATATTGACCCTTTCTCCACCTCATTTTTTATCCTGCCTTCCTCCAAATTGAATCTCCGCTGTCCATCCCCTGATCAGATGGTCTAGATTTAAACCGCCCCACCTCATTCCGTCCGCGCATCTATCCTCTATCGCGCTCCCTCCCCGACCATCCGATTGAAGACCCCAGATCTAACAACCAACGCGCATTTTCGCAAAATTTTTAGCCCGAAGGTTAATGATATAAAGTTACGCAATATGAGTGGTTTTGAAAGGCCACGTGTTAGCCTCTAAAGCATATCGCATTCAAAAAGTTTAAACCGCTTATCTACCTTTTTTCTACGCGAAACTCGTGGTTTTCTTGCCCGAAAACTGCTTTCCCCATTTTCTATTACATTTCATCGCGTTCTTTCCCCACTGTTGATCTTTGCAGATCAACGGCCAACATTCCATCCCGAATTTCTTAATCACCCTCCACCTTCCTCCAAGGGACTTCATCAATCAACCGCAACCGTTGATCTCTGAGGCCGTTCTCATCCGACGGCCCAGGATCGTTCAGAAACCCCGAATTTCCTCATAACCTTTTTCACTGCTGATTAAGGTTTTAACCCATTTTCCTTATATTTTCCGTTGTTTCAAATATAATGTGACCCCTTTGGATTATGTATTCAGGACCCATATCGACCGTTGATCAATATGGATCAACGGATCTGACTTAATCTTCCACCATTTCATCAACCGCCTCCATATTGACCTCAATGCGCAATCTCCGTTGTTGTATGCTACCATCCAACGGCCACGCTCTAAACCTAACCATCTGAAGCAGTCTAACCCATACCTGCTGGTTTTTTCTAAGTTTTTCTTTTCTTTGTAGGTTTTGAAGGATTTTCCATTGTTTCAAAAAGAAAATTGAAGGCTGGGGATGATGATCCCCCAGGCCATCATCCATCAAAGAGATCATTCCACAAGGTTCATCACCACGTTTCATCAGTGCGTCATGGGCACTGGTGCCATAAGAACCCTTTGCGCACCTACACATCAACAAGACACAGTAAAGCTTAAAATAAACAAAGAATATCATTGTTGAAGATCTGGCCACAGCAGAGATTAAACACATATATTGGCAATCAAAAGCCTAATCCATTCTATTAAACACATAATTAAAGAAAATTAATAGTGTTTAAAGGAAGACAGTGAGATCTATCAATCTGAGAAAGCCTCCCTTGCCACATTAGAGGCTAATTGAATCCTCTCAGCTACCAAAATCCACCTGTAGTCTCAAAGCATTCAAAAGAGGCAATGTCATGACCACAGTCAGTGATATTTTGCCTGAAGACAACCTAATAGTTAAATCAATCAAAGAAACTTATTAAAAAATGTCAGCAAAGTTATTGCAAGATAAATAAGAGCATTAAAAGTCAATAAATTCTGCTAAGAGGATCAAATACTTAATGTAAAACAATTAATACAAAGGAATATCTGAAATCTTCTCCATTGAGCCCCTCAAAGGCCGAGAAGCATTAAATCTGTATTAATTGAACCTTGAAGATATTTTATCCCATCCCACCTCCTCATTCCTTCTATAAATAATTCTGTAGAAGATGAGATAATGTTGGTCACTGCATATCTATTGCCTGTAAATAGTTTACTGAAGCTGCTGCAAGCTCTGTTTGTAATCGAAAATACCTACGTTGAGATGAAAAGTTCGAAGCTGTAGAGAACCATTGGACTTGAAGGTTGTAACTGGTTTGAAGTATCAAATACAAGTTGATTTATGGGATCCTGGTCTATGTCAATGGTGATGTTTTTCTTATTGTAAATTGTTATTTTATTTCTGTTTCCATTCTATTCATCTTCTCTGATAAAGAACAACAATTATAGAGTTAGGATTTACTATCAAAGGTACCTTGCTCTTACTGACAAGATTTATCTACATGTTTTCTTCCAAATTGTGTTGTTTAAGAATGATTTAATTTAGTCCAAATAGTTAGGAATGCTAGAATTCCCTCGTCCTACTGTCTAAGCTAAATATGTTTCTTGAACGTGATTTTTAGTTCTGCCAAGTAAAGTTGAACTAGGGAAGTCTATGGTGAGCCCTGTCCTCTAGTTTTATCTCTAAAAGTTGTTTGAAAGTTTCCCTGAGAGTATGTTGAAAGCAGGCTAGGTTTAAAGTCCTTACCTAATCTTATACTATTCTTTGTTATCTTATGTATTGTCTTGATAAGTTTGCTAAGTAAAGCAGAGCTAGGGAAGTCTATGGTGAGCCCTGTCCTCTGGTTTCTTCTCCAACAGTTGCTTTGACAAGTTTCCCTTTGTGTTTTAAATGTTTTCTATTGAAAGTGCATCAAAAGCTAGCTAGTTTTGAAGTACTTACCAGATCTTAGATTAATTTTATGTCTTTCTTAAGTGTATGCTAAAAGCGGGATAGTTTAAAAGTACTTACTTGATCTTAGGCTGCTCTTTGTTCTTCATTTGTTATTTTCCCCTTCTTGTTGTATCATTTCATTCCATAAAATCAACTTCAAAGAGATCCTTAGACATAGATGACTTGCCCCATGGACCACTCTTGAACCTCATTGTTTCAATTAAAATCCTACTATGACTCCATAACCCAATGGTTTGAAGCTGTTTCTTGCCCATCTTCTTTCCTAAATCAATCTTTCACTTTCATTCATATTCACCCTTCATTTAGACTTCCTTCACCTTCACATATCTTTGCCCAACCAAAACAAACAAAAACCTTGTCCTTAATAACTAGCCTAATATCATACTCAAAAGCCTTATAGATAATTCAATATTTGCACTTATTAGAGAGATCCCTCTCCGGATTCAGGAGGGCTAGATCCTAGAATCCCAAAGTGGTTCAAGTGTTGTCTCTGCAGTTTGTATTTTCCAATCTTGCAAATTACAGATTCCTAACACCTAGGACTCCCTAACACTTCCTAACATGTGTTGGCACACCTTGGCACCTCGCACATCTTGGCTGCATGCCACTCTGGCACATTATCATTACTTAACATTACATAGAATGCCATGTCACTCCCTCCTTAGCACACTTGGAAATCATTGACACTCCCTATCACACACTCTTATTCATTCATTTCCATGCATTTTGGCATACTTCTCCCTTGTTTTTCCCTGGCACTCGCTAACACTCAAAACACATTGGCACTTGGTGCATCTTGGTATGCTTCCCTAGCACTATAACATGCCTTAGAACTATCTAGCATATCTTTTCACTCCCTCCTTAGCAAACCTGGAACTCCGTAGCATTCCATATAACTCCCTAACACATATTGGCTCTTGGCACTTAGTGGCATTGGACAATTCTTAACATGAGTTTGGATGCCCTGGAATTCCTTGGCATGGTTTAAGATAAAATTTATTTGAGATCAATTATTCACAATTAAGAGAGAAGTAATAGAGGATGATTTGGTACTTAAGACATTATATAACTTGGCCCTTGGCATGTATTGGCACTAATGTTGGTATGCCTAACATGCCCCTCTTGAAAATCTAAGGTCCTGAAATATTAATGCTCATATGTGTTCATTTATTTGCATTTTAGCTTGGTTTTCCCTTTTGTTCCCTTGCACTCCTTGACACGCATTCAAATATGCAGTGGAAATAACACTTCATTTCATTAATATCAAACAACTGAAATTTGTGTACAGATAGAATGGAAATAAACTAGCTAGGGCACTGGTAGCTTATCTTTGAGAAGAGATGTGGCAGTTACAATCCTCTGAACTCTGTGTTACAATGAGGCTCAAAGGCCTATATATTATTGAGAAACAATGGAAAACCCTAAACATCCAAAAATCTAACCCTAGGAGATGAAACGCCAGAATATGGGCCCCATCGGGGTAAATTGGTACATCAATTTCCCAGGGTCGTAACTTTGGCATACTATCTCTGTTTGATGCAAAAGATACATCGTTAGAAAGATCTATCCGAGGACTAAAACTATTAATAGAAAATATTAAGTCTAGAATGGACTCATATTTTTTCCAGAGGTTTGATGCCCAAAAAACGTCGTTTAGGGCCTCAAAACGGCTCTGGAAGTTTAGGACTCGAAAAACTACCAAAAATAGTAAATTGTGCTACAATTAAGGAAACTGAAAAACTAAAAGAAACAATGGTGGGGGTCCAAGTGGAATAGGTGGGTGGCCACCGATATCCACCTGGATCACAAAGACATCAAATAAAGTTATGAAATATGTTAGCATCGGTTTCTTGGCATTGTCTTTTTAGCTAGGAGATTGTTGGGAGGTTGGGTCATCTCATCATCAATTTGAACAAGAAAATGATTGAATTGCAAAAGGCCAAAAATAGGGAACTAATGATCCCATAGACTATTTTTAATCTTGTGGATGTTAAAATTTCATTCCATTCCATAATTAAAACCAACTTATTTAATGGTCTATATCTTCCACCATTTCCATGCCATTGTTTGTTTGAAAAGTCTTCTTTTTTCATAGGTCCTTGAAATTACATCGAGGGTGTTCCTCTACGAGATTTGTCTGGGAAGATTTGGCCAATCAGATACTTCAATTTCCGTCCTCCTCCCTCAAATCAAAATTTTTACCACATGCAAGATCTCACGACTACCATATTTTCAGAAATGACTTCAATGATTTGGTTTTTTCTGTCTAAGGGAAGATCTCTGAGATATTTTTGATCATCTAATACATAGCCTCTGATTCTCCAATTCCAATAGGATTGTGATTTTTCATGACAAGTTGCTGGGGTGGGTTCAAACTAGTGACAAAACACGAAGTCCCTGCCTACAGTTTCAGTTGCATCAATGCCTATTTCTCAGTGATATGGATGAAGGGGACTCAATTTTGGGAATGTGTTGTATCATACAAACAATGCTTCTTGAATATATTTATTACTTCCATATCTAGATGTGAAGCATAAAGTCTAACACTGAGATGGCTGGACGACCAAGCTCCAACTTCAATTATTTGTGTTTCTTTTGGTACATGTGTTCCCTATCATGCCAACAAATCTAGGAATTGGCTCGAGGGCTTGAGGCAAGCCAACAACCCTTCAATTGGGTAGTCAAGGTTGTAGATACCCCTTGTTTCACAGTGTTGGATGAAGCACATGTTGACTGGATAAGCAAGATGCTTCCAGAAGGGTTTGAGCACCAAATTGTAGGATGCGACTTCATGGCGAGTAACTGGGCATCTCAACTTGATGTTTTATTGCATGACTCTACCAGCAATTTATTAGTGCATTGCATGTGTAATTTGAATTTGGAGAGCGTCAACACAGGTGTTCACATGGTTTCTTGGCCACAACATTTGGACCAATTTGGCAACTCGATACTGGTGGTGAAGGAGTTGAAGGTGGGCGTGGAAGCGAAGAAGTGGAGAAAGGCAAACGATAATGAATTTTTCACAATGAATGAGATTGAGAAAGCGTAATTTGAAACCTAATGGCTAGAAATTGATATGGAAAAAAAAAACTCAGTAGTACACTCCATTGTTTGCGCAAGGACAGATGGGAAAGAGCTGCCAGTTTGGTGGATTGAGATTGAAAGAGAGGACTCAGCTCCGTGATTCTCTTCATCCTCCTGGGGAAATGCATGGTCATTATTTGAAGTCTAATTTGGCACCTTTTCTTTATCTAGGGGAAATGCATGGTCATAATTTTGAACTAAGAGGAAAGATTCATATCACTTGCAAGAAGAATAGACAGATAGATTGCTGTGATGATTTCCAGGAAAGTTATAAAGGTTATACCCATGAATTTAGAGATTTTTCAATAGACTAAATATATTCAAGGACATGGGGACACTCATGTTCCATTCCCAACCATATTGAAAAATTGTTCCGAGTATTCAAAATTGAGTTTCGTATGTGTAGAAGTGTGGATATATATATACGTCTTGTTAGTGGAGCAAAGATGTTTTTTGGGACCTCATTTCGATATGTAAAACTACTTGAAATTTTTGGTTAAAATATTGGGAAAGAACTTTCGTACGACTTTGTTTCATCGTGACTCGGTGAAGTGCTTAATTTTTTTGGTATTTAATCAACTTTACAGAGTGATTCACCAAGAGACCAGTTTTCTTTAACCTTTACTAAACTAGCAATTACCCCTAACCTATTCTAAAATGAATCTCACGAAAATGAAATTACCTAGATTGATTGAAGTTGAGGAAACAACGTAAAAACATAAAACAACCTTAAAAATAAATGATTCTAGATAATATATATCCTTGAAATCAATTTTGAAATCAAATTAACATGTTGTGGAACTATGTAAATAAAATTAAAAAATAAAGAAAATAAGTAACAATACCATATCATATTATTTTTAAATACACTAAAAGACTTTCAACATTTAAAAAAAATCTAAATAGAGATTGATATCAATATTTAAAATAATGATTTAGTTTTAGTTTTTAAAAATGATCTTCTAGATATATTTAAAGATTAATGATGGGAGATCATTGTCCATTAGTGTTAGTGTTAATTGACAGGTCCCTTGCCTTCCTATTGGCGCAAAGGTCAGCACATGGTTTGAAACTCAAATTTCTCTCGAGTTCCTGCTTTCTGAATGGATTCGCTATTGGAACTGGCATCCAGGGCTCTCCACATCGTCTAATATATCTCAGGTACGATGAAATTGGAATCCTTGTCACAATTAAGTTTAGTCTAGATGTTTCTTCCAAAAATGCTGTGAAATGGAGGTTTTACTGAGAAAATATGTGCAAATGGGGGTTTTGCGAGAAAATTACATGCAACATTTAAGGGTACAGTGTCAAATCGATAGCCCTATATCAGCGCAGAGCTTTTGAGGGTAGCCAGTGGGAGAAATTTTGTAGACATGACTCTACAGCCTTCGGGCAGTGGAAAGGCTATAGGTGTCACATATTTTTTCAGCACATAGCCATTGACTATTGATTCTGTGTATGCCAAATATTCGTCACATTCTCCTGGTCCTTTTATGAGGACAAACGAGAGTCCAGTTTCTGTACTAAAAACATTAAGGGCAAAAGGTACCTCTCGAACATGTAACTGCTTGGTTAGCATGAACTATTTAGCTACAAGAAATGGAAAAGTGGCTAATATAAGAGAGTTAGGTTCTACACTAGAGAAATCCTCTTGCAGTGTAGACAAGGAAGACTTCACATCAAAGAGATGACATTTAAATAAGGCCATAGGAGCAAGCGTAGCAGGTCTTGTAACATGCACTTTTGTTAACACTGAAACAGGAAGAGAATCCCTTGTTTGTGAAAATGGCATTGCGCATGAGATTTATTTATTTTACAGGCCTGATTTCAACCCTCAAGGTGTAACAAAAGGTGTTGTTGGCAAAGGTTTTCTTCCTTCTATCTTTGAGAGGTCAGAGAAGCCAGCCAGTTAAAAACTGAATGGTGGACAGAGAGAACGCGTGTTTCACAAGGTTTGTACTAGAAGTGATCCAGGAGATCAAGGCTTCATTCTCAGAAATAATAAAGGAAGGTTGTCGAAGTAGGAGTTACAAAAAAGTGGCTTATCTGCAAATGATGGAATACATTTGATAGATATCTTGGAAGGGCTTGTAAGTATGGATGAGAATGGTTTTTTCTCCAATCCGTATGAAGATTCCTTTGGGCCAAATCATTTGAAGACACCTAGAAAACCAATCTGCTTTTCTTATATGCATCTTTAGATCCATTCTAAGGACCACAGGACATGGAGATTAATTTTGGATGACTTTGAGGACATTTTCCGTTGTGGGATGAATTATAAAGAGAGAGGCTCTAGCATTTGGAATGCTGCACATGCTTTATTATATAGGGGTAGAAAATATCTTGAACAGCTTGCAAATAGAGTAGAAATGTGTTTTGGTCTCCCAAATGAAACTAATGAGGGTAAAAGCACCGGTTATCTTGAAACTTTTAGCAATGACCATCGTAAACTAGGAAATATGCTTTATTAAGATGTAGAGTGTCATTTCTTACCAAAGTTGTATTACCTATGAAATATAATAATCTACCTGATCAGAAGCTTGTCACCAGTGCTCTCCCTAAATATGAAAGCCTCCAATATGTCTATGGTTCTACTTTGCCATGTACACAAAATATGGTCTATGTTGAAGAACTAGAGGAGAACATATCAAACACTGAGACTATATTGGGTAATATTTCTGAGGGTAATCACAATTCAAACAGATGAGTCAATGGTGGAAATTTCAAAATGCATTGGAGATGAGATCAGATTCAATCCTGTTGGGCAGGTCACTGAGTGTTCAAGTTCATTTGGAGACACAGAATTGATAGTGATAATGATGGTCCATGGAATGTGTGATGTTGCTGAAGTAGAATCAGAGTTGCGTAATGGTAATGGAGCTGCAACTTCTGCAGCAGTTGATGGAAGTCAATTAATGAAGAGGAAGAAGGCATTGACACTTTGAATGGAAAGATTATAGACACCATATTGAATGGCGGTGCCAATGGCTTGAATTGCATATTAGAGAGCTTTTATGTGGAGCTTCCAAATATCGAAGTGGCGAGGGAGGAACAAATGGTTGTAGAGGCAACAACTGTTGAAGCCGCTAAAGCTAACAATAAAATAACGAGAAGAATATGTGAAGAAACTGGAAAGAGAGAAAGAGAGATTAGAGAAAATATTGGCTAAGTGTGAAGAACAAGAAGCTAGAGAGGTTAGTTCTCTTTAATTATCTTCTATTTATCATTATTCAATTTTCTTTGTTTGCATGGTTGAAGCCAATTTAATTAAGGCTTGTCAGTAGTTTGCAATGGCACATCAAATTGGTAACAATATCGAGACAAAAGATTAGAATGGTTTATATTTACCAGAGATCCCTTCAATCTTAACCAAAGATTCCTTCATATAGGGAATAGTGTTAGGTTGATTTCTGAGAAACCAAGACTGGATCTTGGTGATGATATTAATGGGATTCTCATAGCTCCACCCAGTAGCATAACTTTCTACAGACATACTGATTTATAACTATCCATATTGGCAGCAGAGATCTTACTAGTACTTAGCAATCCTCTGCTTTATAGCTTGTTGAAGAAAGTATTTGACATTCTTACTCCCTCTTTCTTAGGGAGACCAAAATCCTAATCTTGTATTTTTAGAGTGAAAAGTGTTTATCTGGTAGCCTACTCATCATGAGATCCATCCACTTTGTAGATAATTATTTGATGCAATCAAACATGTAATAATTTAGGTGCTTCTCTTCCATAAATAGGAATGTCGTTGTTGGGAAGGTTTATCAGGATCTTTGAGACTCAATATGTAATCATTAGTCTCTTATTCATTTTATTCAAATTCTAAGGGAGCTTTAATGCAAGAGATGATCCTTTGAGGTGAGAAATTAGGGGGTCTGCCATGATCTTCTCACGTTGTCTATATCTGGTTAGCTGCTTCTGTATTTGATCAGACCTATTTTTCATGTTGGCTTTTAAAAAAAAAAACAACTCCCTCTCGAGAGGATCATCTTCTCCATCTTAGATTATGGCTCCTATTAAATATATCGAATTTGACTACAATTGTACCAAGTGCCAAGATATCCATTCTAACAAGGATTCTATAGCTCCCTCTGACGTCTTACCTTAGATGGATATTCAGCTCTGCTCCTCATCTATGAGATATTAATATGCTGAATTGATAGTACCTCAATATTACAGGTACCCCCGACTGCATGAAGATTCCAGAAGACTTAATCTGAGATTTTCCTTGTGATGATCTGCTTCATGTCTGATTAAGCTAAGATGACTAGCCTTTATGAGAACTGTTCCACTTATCTCCTGTCATATTGAAGAGGACATTTGTTACTAGACTTGAATCAAGTTGACCTTCCACCAGATTTCTGCAACAATGGAGAAATTTTGAACATAATGGGACTGCTGTTAGGTAGAGCCCAATGTTGTTATTGTTAAACAAGACTTCTGTAGGGATTAATCCTTTAATGCTTTAACTGTTGAAAGCTTGCTTCAACTGAAACCTTTACTGTAGAATATTTGATTTTATCAAAAAGCTTGAGCAGTTGACTGATGTATCAATCTTGGTGACTGCCCTTATTTCTGTTATACCTCTGGTTTGATCAAACCCTTACTTAATTAGGTGGAATACAATGAGATATACCAAAAAACCTTCTGGAGTAAATACTGAATATAGTTCAGTTCAAACCAAAAGAGCAGAGAGAGATACTATCATTACTATCAACGATGTCAATACTTTTGTCAAACATAAGATGTCTTGTAGTAATTATGATTTCACTAGAAATGAGATTTCAAAATATATCTAAAAAAACGGATATAGGATAAGGACGTCATAGGATATATATTCATGATGCCATATATCCAAAATACCATAAAAGGTTATGCAAGCATATGCAGTCCTGCACCTGTTCATTAGTAACATCATGCCAATATTACATGATGTTGTTCCAATCTTTTAGTTACACTAATTTTTGTAGAGCCATCCACACTTGAGCTGCATATGATGACTAACGAGCATACCGTGAATTGAGGACCTACCAAATATTTCCATACAAATGTCTGAACCAAGATATAGGGAGAAATTTTCGATGATAGTTGTAGGTTGTAGATGAGATGCATCTACACAGTAGTCTTAATACAAGAATTGGATTTACTACAGATGATTTGAGGCTAGAACCAAGATGTAGGGAGAAATTTTCGATGATAGTTGTAGGTTGTAGATACAATGCATCTACACAGTAGTCTTAAATTATTAATACAAGACTTGGATTTACTGCAGATGATTTGAGGCTAGAATAATGGCCTATCAGGTTTTGTTGTTTTGAAATAAGAACCAGAAAATTTCGTTTGTCTCAAACAATTTCAACAAGAGACAACTTGATGCATTGAATAATCACCTGAATATTCTATTTGTAATGTTAATTGGGCTCGGAAGGACCCATACGTACTTGTTTATATTTGCTAAGTCAACCCATCTCTTCAAGTGTTGCAGAGTGCAACAAATCTGTTGTAATAACTTATGTTCCCTGAGCCACTCTTGAGATTTTAGAGTGATGTGTTTTAGATTCCAAGATCCTTGGAATGATCTTTATTTTTCATGAACTCCTTTTTCTTTGATACCATAATTTCAGAGATATCATTAACACACATAGGTAGATCCTTCACTTGCAATAAGCATCAGCCCAACACAAACTTTGAACATTGTTCTTTATCAAACCCTCTTGATTGATGTTGCAAGGGTCGAAGTAGCCTTTCATATTTTTCTGTGAGACTGCCCTTAATACAGGGTCGAAGGCTTGTCAACAAGCTCAATAATAACATTATTGATATGAGGTTAAATGATAGGAACTCTATAGCATCAGATGTGACTACAATAGAGAAGGAATTACCATTTCTTTTGCTAGCAATCACAAAAACTATTATCACATTGATAGTAACTAAAGAAAGAATATAAATAACATTTGTAGAAGACAAACCAAGATAATAGAACTCATGAATTGGATCAAGCCAGGGAAAAACCCGAAGATGGGGAAAACCATTTATCAAATCTTATTATTATTCATATCAAATGTTCAACAAATACAGTACAATAATACAACGTCAAGAATGTCTTGCCAATGAGGAGATCCGCAATCGTAGTCCTCAATCATAGAAGTAATTATGGAGCTAACAAGATGTAACCTCCTAAGTTGCAGAAAACACTTTTACAAATTAGGGCTGCTTTCAATTTAACTAGGGGCTGCTCTAATTAGATCAATTATACAGCTACAGAAATACCTCCTATATTTTGATCAAGAAGGTTGAAAAAGGTTGTTGCGCTAGGTGCTCTGGTTAGGGAATGTGACACACTGCTTCAGCCCTTACAGATTTTCTCAAACTACTTTTACAGCTGCAACTCTTCTTCAAGTAGTCAACCCTTTATCTATTTACAAGATAGGGCTTATTTCAGCCCTCAAACATGCCTTCATAACAATTTGTCTTCCTCAAAAGAGGTTTTCATTCTACCTGAGTAGATAACAACCCTCACGGTCCTCTGTTTAGCAAGTCAATGGTTGTGGCTTGCCTGAGAAAGGTATCCAGGGAATGCAGCTCACCTAGAAGAGGGATTACATGCCATAGTATTACATCTGTTTATTCATGATGCCTATGGTCAGCTTCAGAAGGAACTCGAGCCTACAACAAAAATAGAAAAAGGCCCAGAACTGTTCACAAGAAAACCCATAATTCCTCCTAAGATTCTCGGCCTCTTTCCCAAGAGACATGGCCCACCAAAACAACCTTGCCATGACAATAACAAGCCCTTTCCTCCTTCGCTAGAGACACTATCCTTCTATCGCCATTTCAGAGAGAAGAAGATGTTTGAAATGAGGATGAGGGCACCACTATATACACAAGTTGTTGGAGTTGAAGGGACGTGTATGTTGGGATTAATGAGCCTACATGTAGGCCGAACTTGATAATTTTATATGAGAGAAACATAAATTTTAAATCATACTTTTCCTTAAAATTCGATGATTTTTAGGTCGATTTTGGTCCTCTCGAAAAGAGGAATTTAATGCCATAAGTATCTTCCCCAATGGAGCTGTCCAAAGTGGAATTTGGCCCTAGTTGCCAATTTTAACACATCTTAAGGAAAAACACCTACTTTTCTTATGACAACCTAAACTATGCGAGTGACTTGGAGAGGACTCCATTTCTCAAGATGAAAAGAGAGGGTGTTACAACATGGGAATTGTCATGAAACTCTTACTCAAGTGATAGTCTAGACATATACATGCACATGTGATTGACAAAGATGGAGGCATGATGTGTAGTAAACAATGAGGAATGCCTCTGCTTGTGATGGCAATTGAAGATGGGGACCTCCATATATACACCTTGATGTCCACATGCATGGTTGTGGAACACAAGTGTTTACCGAACTAAACAGGACTTCTTCTTGATGCATTCATAATGATATTTTTTCTTGACTAATGAACAACTCTGTAAGATGATAAAGTACTCATTACATAATAATTTGATTTCTAGCATATGTAAATACTACAAATGTTGGCCCATTTCTAGCACTCTTAGGACTAGAGAAATGGTTTACAAATTTGTAAGCCTCAAAAAGTCTAGTTGAAACTACTATATCCATACAATTTCCTTACTCTTATTTTTGACCTTGGTAACGGCATTAGCTATCTTGGATAATTCTTCTGTGAATCTCCTATTGGACACTAAGAAGCATAGTTGTCAAACTCTTGACACATGAAACACTTGATAGGGCCCAAAAATTACTTACCATTGATTATAGGAACCTGAATTCTTTTTCTCTCCTGCAGACCTATACTAGGTCCCCTTTTTTTTCTGGCATTCAATATATTTATAGTGAGGGTTAGAATTTTTCTCTTTCCTCTCTATACCTGCAACTCGCTCTAGTTTGTATCTTCTTGGATAAAATCATCCCATAATTTCTCAAGAGTCAAAGGTGGAAAGCTTTCTCGGGCATAGGCACCTTAGACAGAAGGTTTCCAAGAAGATGAAAGCCCATTCAAGGCTGTGTACCAAATCTTCATGCTTGAGCTCTTTTCAAGTTGTTGCACATTGATCATAGAGTTTATTAATTTTTATCAAAGAAGTGGCTGCAGTATCTATTCTTTTCATTTTTGTGGCTCTAAGCTCGATCCTTATATGCATATTTCAATTGATGTTCTCAACCCGATATATAGTGAATATAGCATCAAACATCCCGTTACTGATGGTTTTACTGATAATGTGTGGGATCCTTCATGGAGTCCAGGATGACTTGCTTTGTTTTGGCTATCTTCTTTTTATTTTTTTGTCAACTTTATATATTGGTAGGTCGTTCAACTTTGGTCTTTACAAATGCCAAAGATCATTCTCCTCCAACAACATCTATATTTTCACTTTCATGGTATGAAATTGGAGGGAACTTATAATCTATATTTGTATCTGAGATTGAATGTAGTCAAAATATTACTCTTGGATTACACTATTAGAAAAAATAGATCAAGTGCCTAAATACAAATTATCATAGGTCCATAGTGCTTTTCTCAAGTATGAATCCAGAGCATCCCACTGTAGAAACCTTCCGACAACTTCCTATCCCAAATAGAAGTCTGGTGGTATTGGAAGGTTTCAAAAAACATGCTCTTTAGCTATGAGAATTCCATTGGATTAGGACGTATCTCAAAAAATGTTGCCTTGAGACTATCAGTGACTTCTCTTATATTTGTGTGGTCAATCACTTCTCTTGTCATTGTGTGGGTCACTCCTTTTAGCCCCAAGTACATCACAGTACTCCAAGTTCAAGGAGTAGGATAAAGAATACAGACGAGTGGCATTTGTTCCATCTTTTGTTGATTTCATCTCTTAGGGTGCCAGACAAAAGGGGGCCCCACTCCATAAGAATATTTTGAATTATTTCCAACAAAATGTTGACACCCTCCAAAATGTCACATCAATATCCCAAAGTCATAAAAAATCAACAAGTGGCTCCATTATGGAGAGAAAAGCTCGACTTGATCACATCAAGCCTCATCAAGAATGGTAATTCTAATCCAAATTGTCTTTTGAAGTTTGCCACTAAAGACTGAAACATGGAAGATAATGTTGTCCTCATTTCTACTAATTATTTAAACATGATATAGTCAGATTCAAATCTGGTTTCAACAGCCTTTAGAGTTGAAGATCAGCAAATTGTCGATACACTGCTTCAGCATGTTGGTGGGTAGCAATAAAAATTTGAATTTTTATTCCATTTTCACATACAATTTTCATCCTTTGAACTTCAACAACAATATATTTCATAGGAAAATTTAACCTACGAAGCAAACAGGGTCAAAAAAATATGATATGTTACTTTGCGTGAGAATTTTCTTTGATCACTTGCATGACATTTGAAGGACCAATGATCTTGATTGCTTTTGATTTTTTTAGCAACCCAATCAATTTCCTTCTCCTCCCCCGAAGCTGCATGCGGCATAGACGCTATATTATATGCAAATGGGAATAATTTAAGGCATAAAATACTTGAATAAGTCTGGCCCTAGGGAGTGCCGTGGGTAAAAAGCTGAAAACAAGCAACATAGTTACATGAAAAGTAGATTCATGAACCAAAAGAACTACTTCGAGATGGAAAATATACACTTAAACGAAAGAGGGAAGCCCTTGCCTTACACCATATTTAGCATGGATCTGAGCGCAAATGTCGTAGACCCACATCAAGGCTGATTTGTAACTAACATAACATATATGTGGGTTTGGTGATAGTGGCATATTTTTCATTTTTAAGAGCCATGGAATGAATTATGAAGGATTTAGTTTTGAGACCATGTAGTCTTCTAAACAATTCCAATAAGAACTAAATAGTGGATTATAAATTGCAAATAACCACAGTCCACAACCAAAAGAGAAACATGCATATACCACATGAAAACCACAACTACCAATAGAAGAAGTTATATATAGTTCTTCTGCTGTCCCATCCAATTTTTGAAGAAATATTTTGGATGGAAATCTCATTGATTTATGTAACCTATTATAATCCTTTCATATTGCCTCAGAAGAACACCGCAATAGAGTTCTAACGAAGTAGTCTCACACCAACATTAGATAGAGAAAATTTTCATTGACAACTTTGGATGAAAATTCGATTAAATTCTATTATATCTGTTGTAGAGGTAAATCCCCTCTGCGGACAGAGGCAATCCCTACTAGCCCAGATCGGGTCTAGCAACAATCGTATCACGCTAAGATGCAAGTTCCTAATTACAATAGACCAGATTGCGAGAAAGGCCTACCTTAAGTCCAACGTTGTTGTTTACGGAGAAGATGGCGCTCCCATTTCCCTGCTCCGGTAGATCACAATTCTTCCACTCAATGCGATCGAACACCTGCACATACAAGATGAAACAACAAAAAAACAAGTGTAAAACCTAATAAAAGAAATTATGTATCAGTCAGAGAAGATACAACTCATGATCACAAAATATGAACAACACGAGTGGAACCATAACCAAAGTCGCTTATCATTAATCAACACAAAGAAAAATACAACCTGGCTCTGACGCTAAATCTTCCTTCGGCGGGTTGACAGTGGAATACGTCTTGGTAAAGATGGTCAGGAATGGGGACAAGCCTCTCTTTTCGATTGTCAATCTCCTTGCTATTTATTTGGCTCTATGAGGGCTATTGCAGCATTCTTTAGGCTCTTGAAGGCTCTTGGAGATTAGCTTGCAAAGGAAAATGGAAAGCTTATATAGATGGTGGAAGGGGATTTGGGATCCTTACAATCATGGGATTGGCCCTATCCTCAAGGAAGCTTCCATGAGAGGTGGAAAACCACTTCCCCTACATGGAGATCTAGAGCCAACCTCCCAACTCAAATTAGAGACCAGTTTAGGAATATGTTGGAATGAATCTTCCGCCATTTATTTTTTAAAAACACTCTTTACTAAGCCTGGCGCAGGTGCAACACATGGACAGAGCGCCAATTGGCACAACCTCTTTGGAGGATTTCCCCCATTGGTGCGAGGGCTGAACTGTCTAACCGCGCCAATGCAAAAAGGGCTATTTTTAGGGTTTTTCTCAAGGAGTTATCTTCAGGGAAATGAAAGTACATGTCCAGGGGAATGCCATGAAAGTATTTTCAAGTTATGTCACTACTCACAGGTCACGAAATAAGCCCTCCAATGTGTGGGACAGGGGATTTCAGGGACGGTGACAAATTGCTATGTAACAGATGCCCCCTAAAGCATGAGGCCTGAAAGGGAGAGAGGGGTGAAATGCTTTACGAGAACATGTCCAACTGAAAACACCACCGTCGAAAAACCTACGTGGAGAAGTACAACTGATATCTCAAATACATGATATATATGTGGTACGGGCGCAGCCATCCATAACATGGTATACACTAATCAAGATCCAAGGTATGGACACAGCCATCCAATGAGGATCAAAAGAATAGACTCAAGTATGGTCGCAACCATCCAATCAGCGAGTCATGTAACTAATCATAATAATCCACAAAATCATAGCCTAGATTCTAACAGACAAAATCCAGGGTCTTGCACTCCATCTCGACCCAAACAAAGTACAAGTTCAAGCATGTGAATAAATGAGCTGAAGTCGAACATGCAAGAACATTGTCTGATTACCAGCCAATGATGAGAGATGTTAACAGATGCGAGAGGTACCACCAATAATGAAAATGGTCCTCAAGGTACTACAGGTACAATCTACGGCATGTGAATCAGTGAGCTGGCGTTGAACACCCGTAGAATCACTCGATCAGAGGCCAATGATGAAAACCTCACGTCGAATGCGAAGAACCTACCATTGAGGCATGCAGGCTCCAAGGCACCAAAAGGGAGTCTCTAGAATAGCTTCTTGGATAATGAGCTAAAGTCGACAGGAAGTGACCTTGATCGAAGGTGGGCCATAGTGTTTCCCACATCATCGATGTGAGACAGAGGAACATAATGTCTTCGTGAATCAGAGGAAGGTTCGAATTTTGCAGAGGTCAACTTCTCTTGAACATATGGCAGCACGATAGTGAGTTTGGCAGTAATTTTCATTAACAGATCAAAGGTCATGGTGATGAGGCAAAGAGCAGATGAGAGGTCAAAATGGATTACCCAAACCCACGGAGGCAAGTGAAAAAAGAGATGAGATGTCCCCAACCCGACACAAATGCAAACGAGTGCCATGTTCAAGAGCGACATACTGCCGACACGAAAATGATGCTGGTTCCATTTTCCCCACCATTTCTGGCAAGTACCCAAATTATTTTTTATAAAAGGCTTGAAGGGGATAGCATATGCTTGTAATATAATTCCGCCCTTCGGGCAAATCCATCCTAGTACATTTAACGAGCCCTAGGAAGGAGCAACTCGAATATCGTCATTACGACTGGATCCGATGTCATCAGGGTTTAACGAGTCTGAAAAAGGAAGAAATCGGCGTCTTTTCATGTTTAGAGAGTTTGAAAAGATAGCAGAAAAATAAACTCCAATAGTCCCTTTTCATAAATAGTTCCTCAGATCCGAAAAGGTAGAAAACAATATCTGAGAAAACCTCCTAGTCGCGATAGGCTAGGGTATTCCTTTTTCGTAAATAATCTATCCCAACTTGAAAAAGGGGTAAACATATACTGGGTAGATGTCGTTTCACAGCCACTTTAATGAGATCGAAATGACAAGGGACTCAACAATCTTTTCATGTTTAGAGAGTCAGAAAAGAGCTGAAAGATGACTCCAAAATGACTTTTTCGTGTATTTACCGAGTCCGAAAAATTATAAAATACAACTCGTATCATCGTTCAAGTTGCGAAAAAACCTGTCGCTGCATATAAAGGCAAGTGTAAAAACCATTTTTCGACCAAATATATTAAAATATTAAGAAAAGATGACTTTTAAACCTAATTTTGATTTGAAAAGTTATAAATATGCCATAAGTGGTAAAAACAAATTTACTTTTACTTTTTACCTTGTTGGAGAGCGACAGTGGTCTGTTTGTGTGCAATCTTGTGGTGGTGATTGCGACTGATCCGGGCCATCATTCAACTCCTTGTTTGTTCCAGGTAAAAGGCCTTCCCTTAAGCTCCATTTTAATCCATTTTTTATAAGTTTCCATTACACAGTCGATCTCTGAAGGAGACTTTTTAAAAATTTAGGGCTCCAAAATTGGCGCGGGTATCGGGCAGGGACCCGCGCCAATGGACCTTTGCTCACATAGGGGTCGCGCCAACTGGTGCGACTATTAGAAAAAAAGTCACGCCAATGGCGTGACATAATTTTCTGCCTTAAATTTCTAAATAGTGAGCCATCCATATGGATTTTCAAGCATGACAGAGATCTAACAAGGGTTTTTGATCATGTTGATGTAGGTAACCAAGCACAATGGTTATTGAATGGAAGGAGAGGGAACACGAGGAAGAAGATGAAATGGCTATGGAAAATGAAGCCTGTATAAATGCGCTCAAGAACTGTGGAGTCAAAAAATTCTTCCTTACGCCATGCTTACGAGCTCAACCTGAGCTGCTACAGTACTTGGTCACCATATGGGATGAAAATGAAGAAGTATTTAAACTTCGGGACCAAGTGTTAGAACTTGAGGTTTCTGACGTGTATTTCATAACTGGACTGTCACATAGAGGTCGAGTGCCCATTTTTATGGGCAGCAGACCTTCCGGAGAAAAAATGGAACAAGTAATGGCGAGAGTGTGCCCAGGGGCACGAAGAGGATCGGGAAGCGGGAAAGTGGACATCCACACTGTCCCCGACTTAGCACTTCGAGTAGTGCTTCATACCATTACGCAGGCTACGGGATCATAGGCACCATGCTTCATACCATTACGCGGGCTACGGGATCATAGGCACCGCATGAGGCAACCAAGGCCCAACTCATACTAGCCTCCGAGTGTATGAACCCCACATTTTTTTATTGGGCCACCACAGTGACAAGAAATATCAAGAGGCAGTTAACAATATGCAAGCAAGTAAAACTAAAGCAGTTTGGCTACGGTTCCATTTTGGTGTCGTTCATCTTGGAACAACTACCCATTTTCCAGGGCCAAGGGGCAATAGTTGTTGAGCCGGTACTGAGAGAGCCGAGGATGGCTCGCTGGGCAGCACTTATGCCCAGTTCAGGAAGAGGCCAACAGATGTCCTGGAGGCCCAAGTTCTTTGGGTGGTTACGGTGTCAATTGATCATGGTTGAGGATTGACCTTATGCTGGGACCGATTTCACCAGAGATCCCAATCTTCCGCTCCCGGAGGGGGAGGACTGAGATGAGGAGTTGGGTATGATTCTTTTTTTTATTTTTATATATTTATGATTTTTTTTGGTAATACATTTCCGTTCTAACAACAGTTTTATGTGTATGCAGATGTTGTCCCAGAGAGGCCCGCGGGCATGTCGCCCATTGCACGGAGAACCCATGCGGCACACAACCCTCAGGCTGAGGGTGGCGAAGGGGGAAAATTGATCCAGAACTTGGAGGGCATTGCCCGGGGAATCCCGGACTATGCACAGCTAGCAGATGTTCCGCTAGCATATCAACGACACACTGTGGGGGTGCCTAGTCTCCTCCACCGACTACTTCCATGCTCACTTCCATGCCATCCATCTTAGCTTCCAAAGCATTCATCTTAGCTTCCATGCCTTTCTTCAAACCATCCATCTTAGTTTCCACGCCTTTCTTCAAAACTTCCATTTCATTTTTTGTTGTTCTTTGCGAGAGCGAAATTTGCTCTTGTAATTTTGATATGTCATGTTGCCATTCTTCATCTTCATGAGTTATAGTAGAGCCTTCTAAAGGCTTAATGGGTGTTGAATTATTTTTAGGGGCCATTTTAGAATCCAATACTGATATCTATTCTACAATATGCCCTTGGGATCAATTTAACTTGATTATTCAAACAAGACTTATGCAATTTGGAAAAAAAATACACACCTTTTTCTTGCTTTTGAGGAGATCGATATTGAAAATGGATTATTTCTGTGATTGTAGCACTTCAATATCTAAATTTTTGTACCAATTTAGCCCTCTAAATTATCTTTTGAATTCCACAGGTCTGACCTGATTTGGATTCTCCAAGACTAAGTTGTGTCTAATCTCCCACAATGACCTAATTATGGATTGGTTCAGTAGTGTGAACTTGTACGACTTGCCACATGTCACTGTCTCGTCCTTTATCTCTGAAATTGATAGAAAAGAAACTACATTTTGTATACTTGCGACCAATTTTTACGGCACTCCAATCCAATGCCCAGAGAGAGAGTTATTGAACTTTTCCCACGATCACCTCTTTGAGATGAAATTCAGGAGCCTAAAAAAGCACTACCTTCCACAGATCATATCTCCAAAACGATTGCGAACCAAGCTCTAAAATTTTTTGACAAATTTCCTTAGGATTTCAGCTTCACACCATATGAATTTCAGATTCTGAACCTTCGTACAAAAAAATTTATAGTGAAAATTCCACAATGACCTGTTTAGGAGCCTGAAAAAATACCTACCTTCCACAGATGATATCTCCTCAAATATTGTGAACCAAGCTCTAAAATTTTTAGAAAATCTTCCTCAGGATTTTGGCTTCGCACCCTAAAAATTTCAGCTTCTGAAACTTTGTAGAAAAAAATTTATAGCGCAAATGCCACGATGACCTGTTTGGAGCAGCGAAACCCTAGAATCCAAAGCTCTGATACCAAATGTTGTGTAACCAGCTCCAAAAATAGAAGAAAAGAGATATGAACGACTTAGAAATAAGCCACTTCGAGGGGGAAACCTCCAATACATTACATAAATGAACAATTCTTGGATGATACAATTTACAAAACCTCATTTCTATATATAGGAGTCCATGGGGCCATAATGTAATCCTAGTGGGCCACAATGTAATCCTAGCCGACCTAACAATAATAATTTAAGGGCACAATAATAACAAAATGGGGGTTACAAGGGTTCAATAATAACAATAAGGGGGTTACACCAACAATAATAAGGGACTATACTAGTGATATAGGGACCTAACATGAAGTCTGGAACACACTTGATCTGAAAACTAAAAAGTGGTCTGAAACTAAAACTAAAAAGATGCTCAGAGTATTGAGCTTATTTGCACACCTACCTACCCTAACCTACTGAAATCACTACTGCTCTAAATAATACAATAATTATAGTGCAGCCAGTCAAGCAACTGCTCTAATATCTTTGTTCTTTCATTGCTTTTCACCATGTTCAGAGAAAAACCTGATAATGGTGTTTGATATAAATTACAGGCGTGATCTTGTTTACATGGCTCTTGGTATACTAGGAAAACAACTGACATGCTGGAAATATGTGTTGTCTTTGTAAAGAAAAATTTCTCCATATAGACAGCCACTAGATCAAGATACACTTGACCCATTTCTGGGTATTTTGACTCAGCCAAATCAACTTCATTACCTGGTACTACAAATGTGCTCTCAATGTATTTGAACAACTTGGAACATGCTTGCATTTTACCTAATGCATTTTGTGCCACTACTTCTATTGAATAAGGCAATGGGGTAGACTGTTTGATCATATCCAAATCGTAGCAGCTTTTGAGAGCATTATGAATACATGAAGGTTGCCTTTGGAAACACAACCCATCCAACATATCAGTTATTGGATCATGTGGTGCTTTAGATGGTTGTAGTATTGGTTTTACTTAGACCTCATAATTTCTCCCGTGAATGTCAACCAAAATGTGATCTAGATTCCCTTTCACAATTTGAAATGAATTAAAGCATAAGGGAAAAGAATCAATCTAGATCAATTCATCATGTGTTTCATATTCTGTGAGTTCATCTGAGATTTGACATTCAGAAGGACTCAAGGGTTGAACCCCTGGATCTGAAATAGATTCTTTTTCATCCACGATTTCCCATCCGAGTGGTGAGAGAGTTCTTCCATCCTACTTTTGACAGATTTTTTATAATTTTCTCTTAGAAGTGAGGCAAAACATAGAGGATGGAATTTTTCACTTACTTGAAAACTTTCTGCATTTTCCTCTTTACAGTCTTGCTCGGCATGCAAATTTTTATTTCCATATTTGCATTGTGATAAACGGGTTTCTTTCTCCCAAGAATATGGTGATGATTGCATTGAACAATCAACCTCAGTCTCAACCATATAATATTCCTCTTGATAATCATATTTGAGAATATTATCTATGTATGTAAGGTCATCTATCATGTACATCATCCCAGGAAATTTCCCTACCTCTTTCTGATTTTGAACTTCCTCCTTGGCTATGTTGTGAATTGAGTACATGAAGCAATCATTTTCTATTTTAGGGTGTCTAGAATGGGCTGGGAACTTCTTGGGTACATTGATGCTTTCCCTTTCTAGAGCTAATGGAACATGAGGTATTTGAACATCAAGTTCCTCTTTTCTTCTAATCTTATGCATCATTTCATTGACTATATTTATCAAGATATCTAGTTTTATCTCTGAAGATACCAATTGTTCTTTTTCTATTTTGTCATTCTTCATTGCTTTTAACTTTTCCTCTTTGTTCAAAAGGTTGGCTTCCACATCAACTGCATCATTTTTCATTTCTTCAAGGGTTGCAGTGCTCCTTTCTCTTAATTGGAATGCCATCTCTGGGTCAAATGCATCTGGGTAGTGTAAGAGAGCTAATCCCAGGGGTGGCCTTATAACAATAGGCATTGAATGATACACTTTATTGAACCTGGCTAAAAAATGTTGTACTGTCTCCCCTGGCTATCTTTTTAAATGATTATATTATTCTATGATGAAGAAAAAATTTCCCATGATCACCCATCTATCTAGGAAAATTTGCACAAATTGATGAAAAGTGCTAATACTTGCAGCTAGAAGATTCTTAAACCAATTTTTAACTTTACCTTGAAATGATAAGGAAAATACTCTGATACATACATCACCGTCTTCCACCTCAAACAGATCAAGAAAATCCTCAATATTTTGAATGTGTTTTTCATCATTTATCTTCGCATTTTCTCCATGAAACCTCGGTAGATTATTGTTATAATTTGTAGGGAGGTCATGGAGGATATGAGGCAAAACCATAGGCTTGTAAATGTCTGGGAGTTTTATAGGTATATAGGGTAAGCATGAGGCATATAACCACTCGGAGATTTAGCAAGAGCGAAAGATGAAGCACAAGGCTCATGTCTCAGTGGGTTTTCCACAAGTGTATCAGGGATGTGCACAGGTGTATGAGTATGTACATGATCTATAATATGGGGCTTAGTTTCTTGAGGCTTATCGATTTGAAAATGATCAATTTAAACCTTAGCAGCGTACTTTTGATCAGGATTAGAGTAAGATAGAACATAGTTACAGATAAAACCAAAAATTTATTGAATACAATTTGGGCTTGAATACCTTCTCTTTCCAGGCTGATTGGTCATGTTTCAAGTCCTTCCTCTAGTGGAGTCTTTGAATGGAAATGATCTGGATTTGGAGTCACCAGGTGGATGATTTCAACCTTCTTGTGTTTAGATGTTGTTCCACCATCAACAACCAGATGCCAATCTTGGAAAATACTTCTAGCATACAATGCTTCTTTTTTTTTTACTGGGGTTTTTGAATTCAAATGCAATGTCAATATTTCCAATAGTTCGCCAGTATGGTCACCATTATGTTAGTGACCCTTTAATTTATAATATTGGCAAGAATAAACGATAGAGGACAACATCAAACCACTTTGGAATCCAGGACATATCCTTCCTAGACTCAGAGAGGGCTATCTCTATTTATGATTTAATTTTTCTTTAATATTATGAATGTCGATGTTAGACTAATTACAGTGATAGTGAGAATTGGTTGTTTTGATTGTTTTTGTTGGTTGGATGAGCAGGTCTGCAGAAGCCAATCCATTGGGATATGGAGTCAAACAAGGGTTGGTTTTGTTGCATCAAAAGTTTAAAAGCATCACAGGGCAAGCTAACTGTGTGTGTTGGATCTTAAAGCAGCAGGGATTGTGAGGTGAAAGAAGCAGTGAATGTGTAGTAGTGGTTAAAAATAAATTAAGAATTTCTTAACCAGATTTCATGAAGAAAACACTCATATTGTAATCATAGACAGAATTAAGGTGCTCCAACAAAAAATATTAATCTAAAATTCTGTTTTACAATCAGCCTAAAATGATACACAGTGAGGAAAAATAGTGGAAACATTCAACATAAAGAAGAGAATCACATCACCAGACAGACACAACTCAAGTATCTTGCAAATGATTTCTTTCTATTGATGCTCTAGCTTCCAAAAATTATAGCGATAGTTATTATAATGCAATTTTCAACAGGGGCCAATCAACCAACCCTTGATATTTCCAATACATGCAGTATTTAACTAAAAACTATTTTGGTTGCCCTATCTACTTTGGTAAATTTTCATTAATTACATTTAATAACAAATTAGACAAGTGTGGCCATGCAAGGCCCAAACAAAATATCTTTGACAAAGCACCACCTATGGAATTAACTTTGGCAGCTCTTCATGAATCCAAAAAACTTTAGCAACTCTTCGTGAATCCAAAAATGGGCTGAAATTCGTTGAGGTGGTCATGAAGAGGCAAGAATGGGCGGCTTTAGAAATTTGGCTCTACTTTTGTACCGCCTTTGCTGGATCATTAAATATGATGCAGTGTTGGCTGATTTCAGTTGATCGATGGTTGTGCTAATTGTTTCACTGTGTCCTGTTAATCTACTCCTTTTTCCCGACTTTGCCTCTTCTGCTTGTGTCGGGTCCCTTACCCGAGCTTTTTTTCCCGCATTCGCTTTCCTTCACAAAACATCGTATCTACACATAATCCTAGACTTCAAATAAATTCAAATATTCTTTTTAAAATTATCGCGTCCATCCCTTTATCACATTGTGCATTTCAGTGTTTATAACATATGCCTGAGCGCCTATCCTCCCGAGCTTGCGAAGTGCAACATGCGATGGGCGGACATGACGTCCCAAGGAGTTGGGACCCAACTTATATTGCAAATCGCAGTTCAGGGAGTTTTGTTATGAGGAATGGAGGGTAAAGGTTAAGATATGGAATGCGCAATTTGTGACGAGCAGAGAGGTTGGTGATGCGAAAAGTCAACGAAATGGTCAATGGGATAAAGGTTGCGGGTGGAATTTTTGATGCGATATATCGCAATCGCAAGATTTTAAATTATCGCAAATCGCAAAATCAAGGATCGATGAAATCAGGTAATTTATAATATTTTCGATATGTGATAGCGATGATGATGGGGTAGGGAAATGGGTCCCACTTATTACCACAATCGGGAGTTAGAAGCAGCAAACGGGAATGCAAAAGGGAAGTAAAAGTGCAAAGTTGTGATGCGATGAAAAGCTAAAGTGTCAATGGGATAAAGGCTTTTTGCGGTAAGGTAAGGTTTATTGTGGTTTATATCATATATATAACATATGATATATATGTATATCAAAACAGCCTGATGTGGGTGGAAAAGCTAAAATGGAGGTGTCGAGGCTTAATATAAATTCCCAAAACTTTATATATGTGGGTTTTGGAGGGTTTGATGAGATGGATAGTGCTACCCAATGCATTTAGTCTTAGTTTGGACTATATTGGAAATGAGGTGAATACAACCATCCTTTGCCATCTTTTGTACCAGAAGTACCTTCTTGGGAATAAATGACAGTCATGGAGTATTATTTTCAATATAAATGATCTAAATAGAGATAATCAGTCACCTTAAGATACTGTAAATTACAGGATCGTAACATAGGGATTATTTTCTTGAACATATTGAAGATGATGAATTTGGTTTTTACCTAGGTTGACTATAAACTAATGAAGATCACAGAAAAGGGCTAGGGCATTGAGTTGTCTTTGCAATTTTTTTTGGGATTAGACTATAAGGGCCACGTCATCTGCAAACATCAAAATATAAATTAATTCATGGTGTATAAGGAAACCATTTCCATCTTGTATGTGCTCATGCAACGACTCCAACTTGTCAATATAGATCCAAATAGTGTAGGGGACAAGAGAAAACCTTGTTTTGCCCCTGTTATCACAAAATCTGACCCTAATAAGCTGCTCATCAAGTAAACTTCGTGTAACTCTTTCAGACAAATCTCTTGGCTGAGGCTTAGCCTCCTCAACCTGAGAGGGCTCTCTCAAGGGTTTATATTTTTGATTAATGAATAGATGGCTAACTCTAAGATAAAAAGATAAAATGGTATAACTTGTTGTATCACAGATTAGAAAAATTTCATTGGGCCATGGAGTCAAGATAATATTCAAAAAAACCTCACAGCCTGTTAAGCATGGAAGTCAAGGCATTTGGAGTCTGGATAGATGAATAAAATAGTCACACAGTGAAAAACACAGTCTATTTGCATGTAAAGGAAGTTAGAGAATTGCCAAATGAATTCTCAGTATCACATACAAATACTACTGCAAATAGATATTTAAGGAAGGCCATAGAAAAATGATAAACATAAACTCCTTATGAAGCTTGAGTTGTCAAAACAGATCTTTGTATTAAGTTGAAAAGACACAGTGACATACAATAACACACAATCTTCTTTGCTAATGAAAATACCCAACCTTGGTAGAATTCGACTTCCTTCTCTATATAGAAAATTTAAAATATAGGATTATTTCATCCTCCACTAGAGAATTCAAATTCCCATGCTTTGAAACCTATTCTAACTATAAAACATGGTATTTATTACAAACACAGCTGTAAAACTAGCATAGAGTCCTATTACAAATTAACAGCTATAATGCTTATGAAAAGTCCTAATTCTAATAGGAATTAAACTCTTAAATATCCTCCTAACAACCTTATCTAATATTTATTTCATTCTTTTCCACCTGCAATCCCATGAGGTCAAATTTGGATGTTGCCTTCAACTTTGATTGTGATCCTGCTGCTGATGATAAAATTGTCCTAAAAATTAGGAAGCATGTTTTCCTGTCTTTTAGCTCCTTTGATGCTTTTATCTATTTTGAGCATTTTTATCATTAATATATCATATGTATATGTGTCATGTTGCCAAAACTTCAGCATACATCTTCAATCTTCCAGTTGTGCATAAATTATAATTCGAATAATGTAAAAGGACAAAGGATAAACCTGCGCTACGAAAGCAGCTCAGTTTCATAGTGCAGTGTTTTGCTCCTTTTTTCAATTTTATTTTGACCTATTTTCTTCAATGAAACCTTTAAATTCCATTTTTCCACTCCTACGAGCTATTCCAAATCAAAATTGATCAAACTTCCCCCAAAACTTGATGTGAAAATGTGCTAGAAGACTGCTTCAGCAGTTGCAAGTTATTCCTGTTTTTTCCTTGAAAATTAACTCTTGGGACAGAGCCTTTATATTTTTATCCATGATGTATTCTGAGAAACTGAAGGAGCTTTTTGTATTCCATTTTTTCTTGAATAAAATCCTCTCTTTTTTTTTTGAAATACTTCTCCCGTTGTCCAGAAACTGTCTTTGAAAAACATGTGTAAAACAAGAAAACTCTATATTCTGAAAATAGGGCTTCAAAGAAAGGCTTGTATCGCTCACTTCATAATGCATTTGAAGAAATGGAGAGATGTTTTTATAGTTAGGGATGTTAGGAAGAAACACCTCTTTCATTTTTCAAAAAGTAGTTTTCAGTTGCCCAGAAACCTCCTTGGAAATGTATTACTAAAACCTGAAAACAGAGTTTTTCTCTTCATGGTGAAAAAGCTGCTTCAGTAGTTTCGTAGCGCATTTGATAAAATTTGCACTACCTGCGCTACGAAACTGCTGTGTAGGTAGTTTTGTTGAAAATATCTTCAAAATTATTACCTTGGAGATTTTTAAACTTTAAAAGTGTTGATATCATTTCAAAAACATAGGAATATGACCTCAAAAACACAATCTTCATCAAATTTTTCCTTCATCTTGATTAGTTTTGTCTTATGGATTTATCACTTTATTTTTCTGCCCAAATCACTCTATTTCACTGCCCCTTTAACCTTTCTTGAGACCCTCTTAATTATATCTCCAGATCTTCAACCTGTGCTTTCAAGTTCAAATCTTAAACAATGTTCTGACCTATGATTCTTTTTCTCCTCTGCCATACTTGCCTTCAGAAAATTCCTATTTGCTTCCTTCAAAATTTAATAATAAGCCTCACTTGATAAAAGAGTCAGCCTCGCTTGATAAAATATGATAATATCTTTGGTATAAGATAACCCTAAGCTTAAACTTGAAACAGAGATGTTTCACTGCTTGTGAGTAATACATATCAGACCTTTCAAATTTGAAATCTCTTTTCACAAATGACACCTCTACTGTGATAATGATGAGTATGAATGGTTAAACACTTCAAAAATGACCCCTAACTAACTCAATATGATGTCATAATATCATAACCTAACGGATTCTGACAGTTTCTGTGTTTTTACATGACATTTCTAAGAATCTGCGCTTTCGTAGCACACATAGTGCAATTTTGTTGAAATGTACTATGAAAGTATCAGTGCTTTCGTAGCAAAAAACTGGATTTTTGAATTGACTGTGCTACGAAACTGCAGTTTTGTGGCTAATTGCAGAGGATTCATCTAAAATTTAATAACATGATTTCTAAATGAATGATGAGACTTTTCAACTATGGGATGAGACCTAAAGACCTTATTTAGAACTGAAAAATGATTTTTAAAGACTTCTAACCCTATCACCTACCTTTATCAAGAATAAAAAGACTCAAGACCTATTTGACACTATGACTAAAACAGGGTAAACTTATAGAGTTTAGAAAAAAATTTAGGGTGATAACAGTGGCTCCACTTGGGATAGTGTGCCCCTATGGTACACTAAGAATCGGTAGCTCCAGTGCTGCTATCCATTTTCTTTAGAATAAAATTCTAAAATTCTTTGTCAAGTTTCTCATCAAAATTTTAATGGCCTTCACCTCGGGCTTAATCTTGATGATTTCTGTAAGAAGCACTCAAACTGTACCTACTAAAAAATGCTCAGTCAACCTTGAGCTTATTTGCACATTCCTAACTATCCTATCAGCTGCAAACTCCATTTTAGCTCAATCAACATGAAATTTCCAATGAAGCCAATCATTTGTCTTATCTGATATTTGAGGCTCTTTACTGCACTCTTTATCAAAGTAACCATGATATTGAGATGACCAATAACAAGGAAAATGTATCTGATCTTCATAATAAAAATGAAATTGAAACACTGGAGAATAAAGCTCTTCCATGTGTTCAACTATAGGGTCCAAGAAGATATGATCAGTTTGATGATCTTCATAACATTATGTAACTTCAGACACTTGATTTTCAACCACACAAGATTTATTTTGTATGCTATCCAACTGTTGTTCAAACTGATTGCCACAAATAATGTATTCTTGCTCATTAATATGATCATTATTTGATGTAAGCTGCTGCAAGGAATGACATAAAAAATCAACTTTTTCCTGTACCTTAGGATTGTAGCAAGCATTTTCCAATATTTCCTCTTGCTGTTTGAAATGATTCTCATACTCCTGATGATCAAAGGATTGACAAATCTGCTGCAAATTTTCCTCAAACTCAGAGGATGTAACATGATTTTCATAAATAATCTCCTGCTGGGTTTCATTTTCATCCAAAAGAGATGCTATCCTTTCTTCTTGGTGTTCTTCTTGGTGATGAAAGGTATTGTCATGAAGGGCCTCTAAAATTTCTTCATCTATGAACTCATCATCTTCATAACAATTCTCCAAATATTCAATAAAACTCACAGATTATTTACAGCAATCTTTGACCAGCAATAAGGAGGGATGAAACTCTTTATACATCTCATAAAATGCATCATGGAAATCAGCAAGAGAATATAATGAACCATTTGGCAAGCTTTCGTACCAAGACCATGTTTTTCCTTCTAAAGTGGCCATAAACATCTTCATGAGACAATATTCAGGGAACTGAACCTTAAGACTATGTACATGCATATGGAATCTAACCAAATGAAGAGCAACATTGTCTTTCTTTTCATCTTTAAATATTGGAAGATCATCTAACCATTCAACCTTTGGCATAAGATTTGGAAAACCAGGGATATGAGACTGATTCATAGGGGCATACCTGGAATTTATTCTTGCAATGGAACAAATCTTGAAACTTCATCAAGCTACTGATCTTCAAGTAGTGGAGTCACTTTCCAATTTTATTATTGGATGTGTGGAGTCGCCAAGGTAGATGCAGCCTCGAAAATTTTCCTGAGCTCCTGCTACCTTTAGAAGTTCAGCTTCTTGATTTCAGGAATGAGTAATCTTCAGACACCTAGAATTAGGGGAATTTTGAGGTTTAAAATGGGCTTCCTAAGGAAATTATAAAATAATAGTGGAAAAAATCTAATAAGATTTGATGACATCATCAAATTTTAGAGGGAAAAATGAAAAAACTACTTTTTCAATTCATATTTTCAACTTATCTCCCAAATTTTTTACTCAAATTTCGAGCAGGAGTACTCGTTGGATGCGTAATTTAATTCCCCATCCAAGGAGTACCCATGTTGCATACTTTCGATGGGTCCTACTACACAAAAAATAAGAAATACATAAAAAAAAACATGATTACAATCACGTTTTTTTTATGTATTTCTCATTTTTCGTGTAGAAGAGTTCATTGAAAGTATGCAACATGGGTACTCCTTGGATGAGGAATTAAATTCCGCATCCAACGAGTACTCCCACTCGAAATTTGAGTAAAAATTTTGGGAGATAAGTTTAAAATACGAGTGGAAAAAGTAGTTTTATTATTTTATTATTTTTTAATATTTTTACTTTTTTACTCCAAAAATGGTGAATCATCCATTATGGATGACATCATCATCTTGAATCCTATTGGTTGTTATAAATTTTATTTTTGTTGTACATTTTTCTTATGAGGCCCATGTTAGACCTCAAAATTCCCCTAATGCAGACGCACCAAAATGTTATCACAAAATCTGACCCTGATAGGCTGCTCATAAAGTAAACTTTGTGTAACTCTTTCAGACCAATCTTTTGGTTGAGGCTTAGCCTCCTCAACCTGAGAGGGCTCTCTCAAGGGTTTATGATTTTTGATTAATGAATAGATGGCTAACTCTAAGATAAAAAGATAAAATGGTATATCTGGTTGTATAACAGATTAACAAACTTTCATTGGGCCATGGAGTCAAGATAATCTTCAATAAAACCTCACAATTTGTTAAGCATGGGAAGTCAAGGCATTTGGAGTCTACGTAGATGAATAAAACAGTCACACAGTGAAAAACACAGTCTATTCGCATGTAAAGGAAGTTAAAGCATTGCCAAATGAATTCTGAGTATCACATACAAATACTACTGCAAATATATATTAAGGAAGGCCATAGAAAAATGATAAACATAAACTCCTTATGAATCTTGAGTTGTCAAAATAGATCTTTGTATTAAGTTGAAAAGACACAGTGACATACAATAACACAGAGTCTTCTTTGCTAATGAAAATGCCCAACCTTGGTAGAATTTGACCTCCTGCTCTATATAGAACATTACAATATAGGATTATTTCATCCTCCACTAGAGAATTTGAATTCCCATGCTTTGACACCTATTATAACTATAAAACATGGTATTTATTACAAACACAGCTGTAAAACTAACATAGAGTCCTATTACAAATTGACAGCTATAATGCTTATGAAACGTCCTAATTCTAATAGGACTGAAACTCCAAAATATCCTCCTAACAACCTTATATAATATTTATTTTATCCTTTTCCACCTGAAATCCCATGAGCTCGAATTTGGATGTTTCCTTCAACTTTGATTGTGATCCTACTGCTGATGATAAAATTGTCCTAAAAATTAGGAAGCATGTTTTCCTGTCTTTTAGCTCCTTTGATGCTTTTATCTGTTTTGAGAATTTTGATCATTAATAGATCATATTTATATGTGTCATGTTGCCAAAACTTCACCATACATCTTCAATCTTCCAGCTGTGCATAAATTATAATTCGAATAATGTGAAAGGACAAAGGATAAACCTGCGCTACGAAAGCAGCTCAGTTTTGTTGTGCAGTGTTTTGCTCCTTTTTTCAATTAGCTTTTGACATATTTTCTTCAATGAAACCTTCACATGCCATTTTTCCACTCCTACCAGCTATTTCAAATCAAAATTGATCAAAATCCCCCAAAACTTGATGTGAAAATGTGCTAGAAGACTGCTTCAGCGGTTGCAAGTTATTCCTGTTTTTTCCCTGAAAATTAGGTCTTGGGATAGAGCCTTTATCTTTTCATCCATGATGTATTTTGAGAAACTAAAGGAGGTCTTTGTATTCCATTTTGTCTTGAATGAAAACCACTCTTGTGTTTTTGAAATACTTCTCCTGCTGTCCAGAAAATGTCTTTGAAAAACATGTGTAAAACAGGAAAACTCTGTTTTATGAAAATAGGGTTTCAAATAAAGGCTTGTATCGCCCACTTCATAATGAATTTGAAGAAACAGAGAGAGGTTGTTGTATTTAGGTATGTTATGAAGAAAAACCTCTTTCCATTAAAACTTCGTTTTCAATTGCCCAGAAACCTCCTTGGAAATTTACTACTAAAACCAGAAAACAGAGTTTTTCTCTTCATGGTGAAAAAGCTGCTTCAGCAGTTTCGTAGTGCATCTGATCAAATTTACAGTAGCTGCGCTACGAAACCACTGTGTAGGAAATTTTGTTGAAAATATCTTCAAAATTATTACCTTGGAGATGTTTAAACTTTAAAAGTGTTGATATCATTTAAAAAACATAGGAATATGACCTCAAAAACACAATCTTCATCAACTTTTTCCTTCATCTTGATCAGATTTGGCTTATGGATTTATCACTTTCTTTTGCTACCCAAATCACTCTGTTTCACTGCCCCTTTAACCTTTCTTGATATCCTCTCAATTTTATCTCCATATCTTCCACCTGTGCTTTCAGGTTCAAATCTTAAACAATGTCCTGACATATGATTCTTTTTCTCCTCTGCCATACTTGCCTTCCGAAAATTCCTGTTTGCTTCCTTCAAAATTTAATAATCAGCCTCACTTGATAAAAGAGTTAGCCTCACTTGATAAAATATGAGAATAGCTTTGGTATAAGATAACCCTAAGCTTAAACTCGAAACAGAGATGTTTCACTGCTTGTGAGTAAAACATATTAGACCTTTCAAATTTGAAATCTCTTTTCACAAATGACACCTCTACTGTGATAATGATGATTATGAATGGTTAAACACTTCGAAAATTACCCCTAAATAACTCACTATGATGTCATAATATCATAACGTAACGAATTCTGACAGTTTCTATGTTTTGACATGACATTTCTAAGAATCCGTGCTTTCGTAGCGCACATAGTGCAATTTTTCTGAAATACGCTACAAAAGTAGTAGTGCTTTCATAGCGCAAAACTATATTTTTGAACTAACCGCGCTACGAAACCACGATTTTGTGGCTAATTGCAGAGGATTCATCTGAAAGTTAATAACATGATTTCTAAATGAATGATGAGACTTTTCAACTATGGGATGAGACCTAAAGACATTATTTGGAATTGAAAAATGTTTTTTAAAGACTTCTAACCCTATCACCTACCTTTATCAAGAATACAAAGACTCAAGACCTATTTGACACTATGACTAAAACAGGCTAAAATTACAGAGTTTAGAAATTTTTTTATTGTGATAACATCCCCAATGATACTTAAGATAAAATCTGATAGCCCGTGTGTTGGTGCATAGATGACCAAGGATTGAATCATATAAAATGAATAATGGCTGATAAAAAGGTTTATGAAATGTCAATATCTATGAGTATGTAGAATAAAGGCTCTATGGGGACAAAGTCAAAAGCCTTTTTGAAAGTCTATGAAACAAGAGTAAACTTTCTAGGAGCAATGTTGGGCTTCCTCAATTGTGGTATGGAGTGTAAAGATGTGATTAATAGTCTAGTGCTTAGGTTGGAATCCAACCTTTCCTCGAGCTCTATGTTGCCTCTGCTCAAACTCCCTAGATAGTTGCAGGAAGGGAAAATTTTAAGGATGGAAGTTTATATTAAAGTTTAGCAACCTTGGCAAATCTTACTAGTCCCTAATATCCAAATTTTAAAATGTTTGATGATAATTTTGTAAAAATGTTTAGATTTATAAATTTTTTATATTAGACAATATATAATTTTGGCGATTTTTAAGGTAAAATTATTTTATACTATAAAATTTGGGCGAATTCATTTTTACAAAAAATGGAAATTGGAAAATCCTTTTTTTTGGAAAAAGCAGGGAATATTAGCCCACTTGTGACTATTAGCCCCTAAAATTTTCCCTAGTTGTAGGTGGAGGGATGCAACATAGAGCTTCAAAAAGAAAATCACCACAAATAGGTCCAATGGACTGCAAGGTACATCATAAATAGTATGCAATGGGAGCATGAGTGTGGCTCCTATAAAAGGCATATCTAACTTCTGACGTCAAATACCTAAAGGGTCAAATTCTTCATCTAAGATATAAAATGTTACAAAGCTGAGAGTCCTAGAGGAGAAAGGGTCCCTCTCAAGAACTTGAGAATCAGGATAAATATCTTGATTGAAGGTTTCATACATAAACTAATCAATGTTTGGGGGAGCTATTACCTACTAATTAGGGAGGACTAGGAGAAATTGCTGGCCTCTAAAACTGTATTACCAGCAGGTGAATATCTCCTACCATCTGAAGCTAAAGTGAATACTCCCCTGATGGAGAAATTTGGATAAATTGGAAGATCTGATCTGGTGCATATAGGCTACTCTTTGTAGAGGGAAGGAGGGTGTCTTATGTGATTGTAAAACGTGTCTGGACAGAGACATTATTGCAAGGGTCTAATGGGTGGAGGTAGGGGTCTCCTCGAGATCTCATGAATCTGCATACTGAGGTGGTGTTTCTCTCTGCTTGTAACTTATTTCTTCTGTGTGTGAGCTCTACAAAGGAGGGAGGTGATCATCCTATTGTGTAGGTTGATGGGAGTTATTAAAAGGCTCCTCCGTTTGAGTCTGTTGTGGGTGGAAAATCCGACAAGTCGAATTGTGCCCTGACTAGATGAATTTACAAAATCAAAGCTTCTTTATTCAACATAACATAAAATATATTGTTTCGAGTGATACTATTGTTGAAGTCATATAAGGAAGCCTTTGTTTCCTAAATATTAGATAAAACCTTTGTACAGTGCAAAAATTTGTAGTGATATCTTTTGCTAATATTCGAAGTGTTTTCTTCCACTTCTAACATCCACATCTATAATGCGTATAACCTATAAAATTATAATATAACTTCATACATTGTGGTGCTCTCTCTAAAAAAGGTTTTAAGAAATCCCTAAGCTCATAAATATTTCCTTCACTGAAAACTATCAAGTCTTTGCATCTAAAATAATTTGAACAGGAATAGTTTTCCTTCCCATAAAACATATCAGTCCCCATTTTTTTACCATATTCTTCATCTCATGGTTATATTTGCAGAGCAGCGGGGACTTCTAATAATGTTGTAGAATATATATTTGCATGACAACATTTTTGCTAGAGTTTTCTCTTCATGGATTTTGTGTAATGGGTCTGTTTAAAATTGAATATTTTGTTGCCTTCATGCTCACTCATCAAACTCATCACCACTACTAGGGATGGGATCATAACTAGGAGCTACATAAAAATAATTTGGCTTAGAGTCTGAGGACTACTCAAACTCTTCTCCAACCTCAGTATCAGTGCTAGTAGTAGCATGAGCAACAACACTACGCTTAGCAGAACTAGAAGAATGTGTTTTCCAAACTACATGAGAACTACTTCCCTCATGAATCACCATGTGTCATGCTTTCTATCGGTGGTTTTCTTCCTTCAAATCCTGGTTCAACTACCATATCTTCATTGGAATCAACACCCCCAACTCCACTAGACAACGATTCACCATTTTGTACTAGTGATTCACCATTTGTACTGGTGATTCGCCATGATTTTAAAATATAATATAATCTCGTGAGAGATTCGCCAAAAAAATTTTATACACATATTATATTATTAATAAAATCACCTTCCATTTTTCTTATGTATCATGGGGATTCGCCCATTTATTATACATATAAATTTAGGGGGCTTCTTGAAATTTTCCCTGGCCACCACCAAGCATCATTTACCTCTCATCACCTGCAAAAGAAGAGTTAGTCATCAAGCAAAAGAAAGGAAAGGAGAAAATCATTGAAAAAATAGACATTGAGGTCCTTAAGGAGCAGTTGAATTTAGAAAATCATGAAATAGAAGTCTTGAATAAAGAGGCATGGAAACATAATGTTTATAAGGTGCAATTTGAGAAAATGAAAGAAGTTTGGGAAGAGCAGGTTAATAGTGTGTCAAAGAACTTAGATAACACACAAAAATTGATCAAATGGACTCATCCATTGAGAGGAGAATTGAGCATATCATAAAAATGAAATTTCACTTGAAATATAGAAACAGAAAACTGAAGGACCAAGTCTAAGACCTCCAAGAGAAGTTAGAATTGATCCATGAGGAGCTGGAGAGAAGGGCTTGAAGATGATTGTGGTTGAAGAGCCCATAGCTCAACTCGTCATTAATGAAGAGGAAACACCTCAAGAGCCTTAAGTTGAGTTTGATTATGTTTTAGAAGGCTTATGGTATGTTGAAGATCAAGTTTCTACAGCTGGAGGTTAGCTTTTTGAGACAGGGTTAAAATCTGGAATTTTCACAGTTTTTCACAGTTTCATAGCGTTTCCTAGGCTTAAAGCTAGGAAAACGCTACGAAAATTTCTGTAGCTTTATTTTTGCTTCTAATCCACTTTTTGTAGCCTTCAAGGAGGGAAAATGGTGGTGATGATTTGTCATGTAACAATGGACACCATGGAACAGCAAAGAAGTAGAAATTTTGAGTGCAAAGACCATTTTTTGGACGCTACAAAAGATCGCTACGAAACTACCATGTTTTCATAGCGAGCTATTTTTTAAGGATTCTGAGTAGTTTAAAAGCAGTTTTCGATAGGGGGACACATCCACCAGGTCAAGGGACCTTACCACCAAACATTTATGACTTGAATACAATGCAGTAAAGACACCTCATCAGCTAAATTTTTCATTGAAGATAAGGATCATGTTTTCCTGAAAATAGGGTTTGGTTCCATACGTTTAGGAGGGTCTTTAATATGTCAAGTAGTGATGAATCAGGTCATAGCCTATTTTAACATGCGATGTTTAATATTAACTGATATGTAACTATTTTAAAGATAAGGTAGACTGATGTTATAAATAGGATTTTGATTCCTATTAGGAAAAGTCATCTTTAGAGTGTAGTTGTCATTTTCTTATTAAAAGACATGTTTTTCTATTCGATGAGATGTCATAGGAAGAGTTCTATGAATCTAGCCTAGAGGCAGATCATCCCTGCTATAATAATGTCTATTTAAAGGCAAATTATCAAAGTTGTAAAGGTTTGGATGTTTTTTGCACCATATTGCTGCTTTACGTAATTTGATTGATACTAGTAATACAGAGGAATTCTTCTTGACAGACCTGAGATTCTCAAGGAGTTTTTAATGTCTTTTTGATATATATCTTTATGTGTACTAATTTTAGTATATTTCATCTTTATTACTAAGAATTCATATATGTATGCTCTGACTTCCTTTATTCATGAAATGGATGTGTTGCCCTATGTTCTAGGTGTGATTTGCCTTTATTAAAGACTCTTATCTGCCTCAGCTTCCATGTCAAGAAAAATTGCCACTGAATCTACTAATTTTTTGACTCCATAAGCCCAATAGTTGGAAGTACACATTCTTTTCAACCTACATATACAATAATCAAGTTACTTTTCAAATAGAGTTAGCCATCTAGTCTTATCATTATCTAATATCATAAAACCCTTTGAGATATCCCTCTCAGACTGAAGAGGCTAAGCTTCAGTCAAAAGCTGGTTTGAAACATTTACATAGAGTTTTCTGATCAACATTCAATCAATAACAATTTTGTGATAACATTTTGGTGTATCTGCCGGGAGCCTGAAGATACACTTTTCCCGAAATTTTGAAGTTGAACTCTTGAAGGTAGTAGGATCTCAGAAGCTGTTCGAGATTGCATCTACCTTGGTGACTCCATTTAGAATTATCATGTTCAAAGGTGGCTTTGAAAAGGATATGCACGAGGAGTAATCCTAACCCAGATCCACCTACCATTGTGGATAATCCAAACATAAATTCCAGACGCATTCAAGGCAATTCTGCAATATCAGGTACTCCATTACACACAAAAGCCTTGTGCTCTGAATTTTTAAGAAGTCCTAAAGATAAAAGGTTTGATGATAAAATTTAGGAAGTCTTGTTTAGGTTTGAAAATGAAAAATAATTGGCTAAAATTGTCTTAGACATACATAGAAGAGGTATTGATACCTCAACCTTAGTGACTCAAAAAGATAAAGAAGAGTTTTGGGAAGCAGTCACTTCATAATTACTGTTAGAAAGAGAATCTTTGGATAGGTTGAAGGAATTACACCCATTTTAAATATTGTTAATAAGTAAATATGGTGTTCCTCTACCTGATTGGAGTTCAATTGTGACTAGACAAAAAATACCAACCAACCCTCCTCCTAACAGTTCCTCTTCCTCTACTATTGTTGTCCCTAAAACTACCACAGTTCCAGTCATCATGGCAGGAAATATGCCACCTCCAACTGCTGCTACACTTGCTAGGTATGCCCTTCTTGTTCTTCCAACTGTCATAAATGCCCTTCCTAGAAAATACTCTGCTAGAATCAAAACTTGGGGAAGTGATGAAGAGATTACAACTGAAGAGCATGTAGACCAGTTTAATTAATTCATAGACAAGGAGGAGGTTGACTTCTCAGAGCTTTACTGGTGAGGTCAAGAAGTGGTTCAAATCCCTTACACCAGGAAGCCTACGTAATTGGAATGAATTTGAAGATATATTCTTGAGAAAGTGGGTAAATAGGACCAACCCTATGCAAGCCCTCACTGAGTATAATAGTTTGAAAAGAGTTGTTGATGAAACTATCCAAAATTTCTCCAAGATATTTAACAAAGTTTATGACTCTATCCTTTCCCATCTAAAGCCTCCTCCAGGAGCAGCTCAATTGAGATATGATTAGGCTTTTGATTATGAATTTTCTATCCTACTGAGAGAAAGATAATTCCATTCATTAGCTGAAATGCAAAATTATGTTGTGAAGGTGAAGGTCAATATGATAGCAGCAAAATATTCTAATATGGGACAGACTAAATTGAAATAAGAAGATAAGCCTTCCACCTCAAAGGATAAATTTGACTCCATGATGAAGACAATGGAAAAACTGATGGATAGGCTTGCCCTTGGGAATGCCTCTGCTCCTCCTACACAACATGAACCTCATTTTAGAAATCCTCAATTTAGAAGACCTCAAAACCAGCAGAGACCAAGGGAAAATATAAATCAGCCCGACCCTCAAGTAAGGCCTCCTTTTCAGCAAAACTTGTTGATGAAGAAGATCAACCTGAAATACAAGAAGACTCAATTCATTTCTTGGATGAAAACATGTCAGGGATGTTCTTGACTAAGGAGGAACATGATTAGTCAGATCAAGATGTAAACAAGGGTGAGGAACCATCTGATTATCTTAAAGGATATCAACATGCAATATTTGAGATGCAGAAACAATACAAACTCAGAAACAGAAATGTTCCAATTACTGCAAACAAAACATAGCCCAAGAAAGATGCCCCTAAAGTTGTTGAGGTTAGGGAAGATACACCACCTCCTCCTCCTGTCAAAGATAATAGAAGAAAATATTTTGAGATTTATCACAATGAAGACTAATGTTTATTCACTACATTATTATTATCCACATTTTCTATCATTCAACATGTTGTAGCTCCTAGAGACAACACCTGGGTTGTTAAAAGACCAGTGCCTAGGACATATTAGAATCAAAGGATTTTGATCTTACACTACACCTTCCTCTCAGAAATATCTTTAATATGGTTCATAAAACAGTGGTTCAAGAATGGTGAAGGATCTTGGTATCAATCTCTTGTAGGAATTTAGGATGAGAATGGACTTCAGAAGAATATATTTATCTGAGATGTCTCAATAGGGCCAAATAAGAATTAATGAATAGAACTTGACTTAAAAGAGTGATGTCAAGAAGAATTTAATAGGGCAATTTTGAAGGGACGGGCTTAGACGTTATAAGAATCTAGCTCTTTGAGAATGTTAGCCACCTGTAAAATTTGATTATACCAAAAGGTGGATAAATCTGTTTTGAGCCTTCAAGGAACAATTTTCATTAATAAAACTATTGGCTCTTGAAGACTCTTGAAGGCCTCATGCCTCTGTCCAGATCCTTCACGACTGTTTACATCTCAAAGGACTTTGAAATCCTACTCATTTCTAAAGCCAACTACTGCTGCAAACCCCATTTTCCCTTGTCTTTTCCTCCAAACTAACCTCATTTTCTATCCCCCCAATTTCCCATGAAAATCCCTCATTTTCATGTTTCTCTCCTTTCCATTTCATAAAAAAATCCTTTGATAAGTTCTAAGACCCCTTCTTAGTCTTATCGGAATCCTCAAATCCCTTCAAAAACTCTTGAAAACCCATTTAAATGCATATTTTCTATGTATTGGACTTAAGACCCCTTCGGTCAAGTCTCTAACCCTTTTTATTCATACATCCCGGGGCTAGAACCAGGCGCTGAGTCAGTCGGGCGCTCATCCTTTTCAAATATATATTCCGCCCCAAAAACATAAAAACCTTATGTATTTTCGAAAAACTTTGGGTTTTTGTGTTTATTCTAAAGTTTCTGCCGGTTCAAGTTCTCAATCCCCCTCCACCGTCGATCTGATCTGCAGATCGACGGTGCGGACTTTGTCTACCTGGTGGTCCCCGCCTACCATGCGTCGTTGCCAAAAACCGCGCGGTATTCATCGCACCGCTTTCAAGTGGAGGGCGGTTTTCCCCCCATAGCCAGCAATCCCATACATCGCATGACATGCGTCCTGTGTACTTTTTCAAAACTGCTTGCCCATCGCGCATTAACTTTCGGACAAGGATGCCCAACGATATTGACCACAGCCGTCAGATCTAAACCCGCTCATCCAAAGGCTATCGCTCGTCGAAGATACACCCGCGATAACCGAGCCATCGTATAGTGGCAACAACATCTCCACCATCGATCTGATCTGCAGATCGACGGCCCGCATTCTGTTTGCCCTATTTCTCCATTTGACTTTCCACTTCTGCTCCCGACCATCGATCTCTGCCCGATCGACAGCTCAGATTTAATATTTTTTCTGCCCGTTCTATGATCTCTCCCAATTAACCCCGACCATTGGATGATGCCATCCAATGGCCATGCTTTCTTCCATGTGCCGTCTGAAGCAGCGAAACCTATATATGCAGGATTTCCTAACATTTGTTCATATTTTGCAGGTTTAAGGTTTTTTCACTACGTCTCAAAGAAATTTGAAGGCAGAGGGTGACGATCCTCCCACCTTCAATTCGTTAAAGGAAAACATACGCGGGTTCCAAATTCATGTTTCTTCGGTGCTTTATCAAAGCACTAATGCTTTATTAACCTTGCGCGGCCCTGCACACTAGCAAAAAACCAAGAATGGGGCACAGTCGAAGAGTATGAGTGCCGAAGACCAAAATGTATCAGAACAGAGGATTAGAGACAGTTTTTACGGGAATTACGGCTAAGACAGTTATCAAAATCCTAATCCCCAATTTAAAACACAGTTAAAGAGGAAAACCTAAAATTTTTTATCAAGACAAAAAGCCTCCACTGCCACATCTGAGGCAAATTGATTCCTCAGCTACCACAGTGCCACATGTTTCTCAAAGAATTCAAAACAGAGGCTAAAGTTATTAATCAAATGAAGATATTCACCTCAGGACAGCCAAAGAGTAACTTCTGCAAGTAAACTTAATGCAAACGATATCTGCAGAGTAACCTCGACACCATGCAGAGCCTCAAATGTCAACAAAATCTCCCACCGAGCTTAAATTTCATGTAAAAACATTTAATACAAAGGACACCTATGTGAGTTTCTTATTTTAAGCCCTTCAAGGACCAAGAAACCATTAAGACTGTATTAATTGTAAATTGAGATCTTTTCTCAGATCTCACCTCCTCATTCTTCTATATATACTTCTGTAGAAGATGAGAAACTATTGGTTGTAGAACTTTGAAATACATTCAAGCTGAAAACTTCTGTTTGTAAATAGTGTTCACTAGCTCTTGGAGCTCTGCTTATGAAAGATAGGTTAGGTTGAGATGTGTAGATGAATGCTAAACTAAAGCATTGGACTTAAAGCTGTAACTGGTTTGGAGCATCAATACAAGCTGATTTATGGGATCCTGGTCTATGTTGAAGGTGATGTTATTCTCATTGTAACTTGTCATTTTATTTATTTTTTCACTGTGTTTCATTTTCTCTTATAAAGAACAACATGCATATAGTTAGGATCTGCTGTATATCAGTAAACTTCTCTGACTGGAAATCTTTATCTAAATGTTTTCTTCCAATCTGTGTTATTTAAGAATGATTTAATTCAGTTTAAGCATAGGAATGCTGGCGTTCCCTCGTCTTATTGTCTTAGCTGAATATTATTCTTGAATGTTATGTTCAGTAATAGTTAAGTAGAGATGAACTATGGAAGATATGGTGTGCCTTGGTCCTAGTTTTATCCCCAAGACTGTCTGAATGTTTCCCTTGGAATGTGTTAAAAGCTGGATAGTTTCAAAGTACTTACCAAATCTTAGGCCATTCTGTGTTATCTTTGTGATTGTCTTGAAAGTAACCAAGTAAAGAAGAGCTAGGAGAGGATTTGTGGTGAGCCCAAACCGCTAGTTTCTACTCCAACAGTTGCCTTCAAGTTTCCCTTTTGTTTTAAGATGTTTTCTATTGAAAGTGAATCAAAGGATAGCTCGTTTCAAAGTACTTACCAGATCCTAGTTTTCTTTCATTTTTTTTCAAGTGCTTGGTCAAAGGCTAGCTAGTTTCAAAGTACTTACCAGATCCTGGGCTGCTCTTTATTCTTCATCTGTTTATTTCCCTTTCTTATTGTACCACTTCATTCCATAAATCAAACTTCAAAGAGATCCTTAGACATAGATGACTTGCCCCATAGATCACTCTTGCCTCTTGCTATTCCAATTAAACCCTATTATAACTCCATAGCCCAATGGACTAAAATCTGCAATTATCTATCTTTTTAGCCAAAGCTTACTCTTTTTGCTTGCAACTTCTCACCTTTGAAACTTTTTTCATATAGATCTTTCCACCTCAAATAGTAATCATTCTCAACCATCCAAAAAACAAAAAAAACCCTTGGCCTTCATAACTAGCCTAATATCTTTACCACAAACTTCAAAGACAAATCCATCTTTGCACTTATTGGAGAGATCCCTCTCCAGATTTAGGAGGGATAGATCCTAGAATCCCAAAGTGGTTGAAATGATGTTGCCTCTGTGATCGGACTTTGCCAATCTTGCTGATTACAGAGACCCAACAGAGAATTAGAAGATACAATGGTAGACCAAAGGTATGTGAAGGAGGAATCCCATGGAATGCAATTTAAGGCTACATAACATCTTAACGCATGAGTGTCATCCTTTATTTATGAAAACATATACAAATTCATGAATCAAACCGACCACGTCCAGTGACTTTCACTCGATATCTAGAAATAGAAAATATAGAAATGTTGATAGAAGTAAACAAAATAAAAACACATACATATTTTTCATTAATCCAATTAGAATCTAGTCTACTAAAATATCCATATTATATTAGCCTCAAAATAGCTTTCCAAAATATACATTGTAGAGCACAAAACATCTTATACATGGCAAGTTATGGATAGGACCAAAATATTAGACAAAATTTAGAACCTTTTTTCTATACCTAAAAATTTTCTTATAGAGTTTCCTACAGGATTTTATTCCAATAATATTTCTTGATATGTCAGTATATACATTATGATAAAAACTAGAGCATGATCTGAGCATCACTCTTTAAAATAGAAACAAACTAAAATATCAGCATCGAAACTATGACTTCACTGTTTAAACAGAGTAACAATAAAAGTAAAAAGGAACTAAAATATTTGCGGGCCACATGAGCTAAAATACTAAGACTTTTATTTTTTGCGGCGAGGGTTTGCCGAGGGACCTGAGCGGCATGGTCATAGTGGAGTGGATGATGAGTTAGAGAGATGAGATGACATAAAGACTCTCGGTTGTCAAGTAGAAGCTGTTGGCAGATGTGCGGACTCATAGCATCTCTACCACATGATCTCTATGGGAAATGGCATCATGTTGAATAGCTCAAATAAGGCACAAAGTTGATTCAACTCGAAATAGTCCAGGTTGGCAGAGAAAAATTTCTTTCCCTTGGATAGTAATAGAAATTTCTTTCAGAGGGATGCCACCACGGTTTTGGTCTTCAATCGAGATATATTCTCCTGAGCTAAGTCATATTTACTCTATATCTACACCATTTTTTGTTCATAAGTCTCCCAAGGGATCAAAACCTAGTGAATCCCAACAAGCTGGAAATCATGCCTCAACGACTTCGCTCAACTCGCTGTCAAAAAAATCCACTCCTATGGAAATGATTCCCAAACACCTAGTTGCCTTGGCTCTAGCATATTATCTATGTATCATCCTCATGATGTCCATCACTATCCTAAAATCTTCCACCACTCCACGCATTCCTAACTCCTCGGTTGGGAGTTCATTGATAAACTTGATATAACTTCGCACAGTCAGCATATTGTCATTTTCCTCGCATCGAATTGTGTCCAGCTGAGCCTTGTAGTTGTATATGGTTCTTTTCTTGTCATTAACCATAGTAATGTATTCCCAATGATCCTTTACCTCTTTAATAATCTCATCCCAAATCATCTTCCTAGCCTCTACCAAAGACATATTACCCTTGAGTTCATTCTTCAGGTCCTTGATTGACTTCTTCAAATATTGAGTCTCCCTTTGAACAACATCAATATCCTTTTGTAGAGATGATATTTGTTTATCATCTTCAATCAAGGCACTCTTTGACTCCTCCAAGTACCTACGCATCGTTCAATCCTCGTCCTCTAAGACCTTCAGCTTAGTTAATGCCTTAGTTAATTCTTCTGAGAGGTTATGTGGATCTTCTGGTATTGGAATTAGGTGAACGTGATTATCTTGTAATTGGTGCAGCTCAACTAGTTTACAGATATAGAAACCTACGGATAAGTATGATTTCCCTAAGTGGGTGGTTCAATTAAAACATCAGAAAGAAATATATTTGATCTGTTTCTTAAATTGAATAGATAAATGGAGAAAAACCTTCTTGTAATCTGTTCACTTTCCCTCTCCTCCCTTCGTCACTTTCGTCGCTCTCAATCCAAAGTAAGTCGCTCGATTGATACCTTCCATGGAAAATGGTAGAAAAAAAACAACATAAATTCAATACAATTTATTCAAATTAAACAGATTGAATTGATTAAACTCATTAATACACATATAACATAATTGACACGTGCATTAGGAAAGGAACAAATGTCTTTATAATGAATTAGAAGGAAGAGTACAACCAGTTGATTGATTCATTATCACTCATCCAGCTTGAGTCCCATCCTCATCACATCCAGCGTCAACAATCCAACAACATCATTGTACATGCACAACAACTTCAAGAGTTGATATCTCACTAGCATAACTCTACTTAACAAAAATTCTTGTTCTCTTGTGCACTATGTTCAGTTCTCTATTTATAAGTAGATGAAGGTAGTTTGAAATAAATGAATCATATAATGGATTTCCTAAAAATGGATGAAGATATTTCTTTGTTCATGGGAATAGGAGGATAAGTGGTTTAATGACTTCATGGGTTCCAAATTCAAGGCTATCAGATGAGGTGAGAGCTGGAACAACTTCTAGAAGTCACTAGAAGTCGGGGATATTCCAGAAATCCATGAAAAATTCACTCGCAGTCGACCAACACACTCAAAATTGGGCCTAGATACTCTGCAACACAACCTTGCATATGATTATATCCTCTACAAAGCAATTATAGCTATCTAGGGGTGCATTGATGGCTTGATAGGGAACTTCAACTGGCATATAAGCAGTGAAACTTTCATGAAGGAAGAACATCAATGTGATGAATTATTTAGGGCATGTAGAAACAAATTTAGAGCATGATAGACCCTAATGAATACTGATATGTGTTTTGGGATGATTCCCAAATCGAACTATAACAAATTCCCCCTAAAGCATGAAGTCAAAAATGAAATGTTGAGTGATTTTCTTTATGACGCAATGATGAGGGACTGATGCAAATAGTGACTTGCATCAATTACAATACAATACATCATGATATATGTTCATCTTGTACATGAATTATTGAGGGAGGCATATCCCATACTTAGCACATAAACTATCATAACATCAGAAAGTCGTCTACAGATATAGACCCATGATAGGGTGACCATCTGAATAATGACCATATACAGATGATTTTGTACTTCTCTATAAATCACAGCCCAGATGGATGAACCTAGATCTAGGGTCTTCTATCTCATTGACTCGATCACTTAAAGTATGAGTCTAACTATGTGAATATGTGATCTGAAGTCAAACATGGGAAGACATCATCTGATTACCAACCAATTATGTGAGCCATTAATAGATGCAAGAGAAACCACCATTGATGGTAATGGCTCTCAAGGTATTGCAGTACATTCTACATTGTGTGAATAGATGATTTGATGTCGAACACCATACAAAGTCTTTTGGTTTAAGGCATATGATGTCAACCTATCACCGGAAGTGAGAAACATGTTGTTGATGTAAGCAAGCTCCAAGGTACTGAAAGGTTGTTTCTAAGTCAACTTCCTAGATGATGAGCTGATGTCGACAAGAAGCAAATCATCGTAGGAGGGAATTGATGCTTCCCTTCTTAGTATGAATCTTTCGTCGTAAAATATCACTTTAGCTACGCATAAAAAATAGCCCTAACATTGATTATGGCTGCAAAATATATTTAAGTTTGCTGCATAAAGTTAGATATAAGCACAGAAGACATTAAGCAGATAAAATATAAAATGGCTCCACGCATCCAATAGACAAGACAAGAATAATGTATAAAAAAGAATCTTATATTATATTAAATAATGGGGAACCTGAGAGGAAAACAAGAAAGGTGTTTTCCAGTTCTCCTCAGTGGGATGGGTTCTTGGAAGTCCTCAATGTTTCAGATCTATGATTCCTCTCTCTTGCTAATGTGGAAAACCCAAACAAACATGGAACTCAATGGGAGTTCATAAAATGAAAAATGGAAAAAAGGTGACCAAGAGTAGATCTAGTGTGATCTAATGCAATGGAGGTGACTAATGAATGGGGAAAACCTTCCTATTTATAACAAAATATTGGGGTGTTCTAGAACTCGGTGCATGAATAAAATATTATTAATCATATTCTAGAATCACCCTTTAGGAAAATTTTATTATATTTGTTGGAGGGAAAAGGGTTTTTGACTTGGGTCAATTCCTTTATTTATAAATAACAAATAAATAAATGATTTATTTATTATTTAAGGGAAATGAGGGGAATATAATTAAATAAATAATGGTTTATTTAATTATTTATATATGATTTAGTCAAATTTAACTAAGAATATGATTTAAATAGTGATTTAAATAACTTATTCTTAGGAAATAATCAAATAAGTAATGATTTATTTAATTGATATCCTTGTTTTGGGTTAAATATGACCGTGCAATATAAACAAATGTGGTGAAAGAAATTTTACTTTAGGTAAAATTGGTCTTACATGGTGTACTTGTTTTCATCTAATAATAATAGGTTATATGACCAAAAAATGGTGTAACAGATTTCCCCCCAACGTACGAGTGTTAGGAGCAAATCGTATGACCGAAGTACGTTGTAAGAACTCAATCACTTAGACAGTAAGATGGAAGTGAGAGAGAGGAATGTATGGTAATCTAAAGTGTTGAAGGACTAGACCCTGAGGAGATGAGACTTATAGGTGCAACAAGTCTCAGATGTATGAAGTGGTACCAATGCGAAAGGCGGCGGGGGAGGCATACCTGTGCCCGCCGAAAAAATAGTACAAAAGACGAGGCGCCCGGAAAACCATGGAACACAATAATGAAAGAGGTGCTGGCCTAAACATGAGCCAGAGAAAATAGAATGATGAATCCCATATACATGCTATGCTTGGAATAACCATCAGGAATTATACAATAATAGTGTAGTACATGAGATACAAATATACCCAAATGCCCCCTACACACGGGGAAGGTCTTGCAAAATCTGACTGATACAAGCAAATCAAAAAGGCGCTGCAAGCGACTGAGGCCGATATCATCAAAGGAGAGGAGTTGCATCAAGGACTGAAAGGACGAAGTCATCCGAGCATGTGGGGGGTTACCTGGAGGGCCACCCCCTCATGAGGGTTGATACATCTCACACACACCCGGGTATCACCAATGGTTGTTGCTGCATCACTGAACCATCAAGCGTATAGATCACAATCAGGCTGAAAAGGAGCTCGAACCATGGTACACTGCCCCCTGGACCTGGCTTCTGGAGTAGATAAGTTGATGTCGACAGAAGGAGGTCTGCCATAGGTGAGGCAATGAGGGAACCCCAAATAAGGCATGAGAGAAGATAGTAGAGCGACGAATAGAATAGGTAGTAATGCTGGTGCTGGAATGAGGGATAGTTCCAATGGGGACCATAAAAATCATGAGTACAAAATGGTATCTCATGACGAAAATTATCACGAATAGAAATGATTGGGGGGGCAAAGTGGTGCCCCCACTGAAATGTGGTGTAAGTGAGAAAATCTGATTCTAAGGAGAGGTGAAGTAAGACTTCATGGACAATGGGTGTCTTGGTGAAGTAGTGAAATATGAAAACAAACATATGCGGGCTATCTACAAGAAAATAAAACATGCATTTCGAGCGGGAAATGCTAAGGGTAATATTTCTTAAGATAGAGTGCATTGCGAGGATTAGGAAGGGGGTGGCCTTCAAATTCCTCTAAAAGATATGCCCCCTTCCCAAGATCTTTACTGATGATGTAAGGACCTAGCCATAATGAGTCTAACTTCCCACGACCGAGAGTATCATGGGCCTAGTCGTATACTAGAACAAGGTCACCTTCATGAAAGGTGCGAGGGTGGAATTTTCAGTCATACTGAGATTTGGTGCACTTTTTGGCCGCTTCAAGAGTTTGCAATGCAACACGACGATCTTCAGAGGCACACTCCAGCATGATAAGTCATTGTTCTAGAGGTTGGGTATTAGGGAGAAGTTTGATGGCCAAGTGAATGGAAGGGATTTCACACTCGATTGGTAAGACTGCCTCCTCACCGAAAACAAGGTGGAAAGGAGTGAAACCGATGGCAGTTTTAACAGAAGTATGATAGGCCCACAAAGCAGGGAAGAGCATAAGGTGCCAATTTTTTTTGTGCTTATTCACCGTTCTTTGAAGTATGGTCTTAAGAACTTTGTTGACTGCTTCAACTTGGCCATTACCTTGGGGGTAATAGGAAGATGAATATTGGTGCTCAAAACCCAAGAGTGAGGACAGCTCATGCCAGATCTCATCTTCAAAATGTCGGCCATGATCAGAGACTAATTTTTTTGGAACTCCGAATCGAGCGATGACATGGTTAAAGAAAAAGAGGGCGGCGGTGGCTACCGTATTGTTGAATGTTGGCATAGCTTCGGCCCATTTAGTGAAATAGTTAACTGCCACGATGATATATTTGTGATTACTGGCAGATGGGGGTCAACATTCCATAAAGTCAATGGCCCATTTGCAAAAAGGGCCAACTGTGATGACAGGATGGAGGGGAGCAAGTGGAGTTTGTGCCTTGGGGCAAAATGTTGCAATTGGAACAGTGTTTGACGGCTTCAACGCAATCACTGAAGAGAGAAGGCCAAAAATACCCAGCGCGCATGATTTTTTGGGCGGTGGCGAGGCCGGAGAGGTGGCCACCACAAGCGCCGCTATGACAGGCATTGAGAACTTTTTCGGCTTCAACGTGCGTGAGGCAACAACAAAGGACAGTATCTACTCCACGACGATAAAGATCGTCGCTGATTAGAAGGTAGCGAGAGGCTTGTGTCGGATACATCGGCAATCATCACGATTAAGATGACGGGCAAACTTTTGGGTTCGCAAGTAAATATATCACCGTACCAGGGATCATCAGTGGTGATGGAAAATAAATGTTCATCGGGGAGAGCATCATTAATGGGAGTGTCTTGCGTCCCAGTAGGCAAATCGGAAATGATTTCAGCGAGGGCTAAACCTTTCTTACTTTTTGGGGTGACAAATTCAAGGTCAAATTCCTAGAGGATAACAACCCAACGAGCATACTTCCCACTGAGGATGCATTGACTCAATAGGAAAGCCATTGGGTTGGAATCAGTCACCACCTTGGTGGAACGCAAGAGGATATAATGACGCAATTTTTGGATCGAGAACACAACAGCTAGTGCTAATTTCTCTTCATGTGAGTAGGACACAGGGGGACCAGCAAGGTTTTTACTGACATAATAAATGACATTTTCGATGTCGTTATCATCCTCTTGGATAAGGACACTAACCACCAAATGGGTGGAAGCGGAGATTTAAAGGATGAAATCTCGGTCAAAGTCAGGATGATGGATCAAGGGGGCAGAGATGAGAGCATGTTTGAGAGCATCAAAATATTGTTGAGCATAGGTATCCCAGACAAAAGAGGTGTGAGAGCGAAGAAGTCGAAGGAAACCATGGGCGGTAGTAGCATAGTCGGGAATGAATTGGCGAAGAAAATTAGCTTTGCCTTGGAGACTTTGTAGCTGTCGTAAGGTACGAGGGATAGGAAGTTCAAGAATGGCTTGAGCTTTCAAAGGGTCAAGAGTTATCCCATCTTTAGATACTATGACGCCAAGGAGACGACCGGCGGGAACACAAAAGACACATTTCAAAGGGTTAAGACAGATGTTATACTTGCGACAATGGAGGAAAATGGTACGCAGATCATGAAGATGTTGGGCCCGATGTTTAGAACGCGCAGTAAGGTCGTCTAAATAGGCAAGGATAATATGAGCTAAGTCATGGAAACAATAAGACATGGCTCGTTGAAAAGTGGCGCCAGCATTTTTAAGACCAAATGGCATGACTCGGTATGCAAAAGTGCCCCATGGACTAATGAACACAGTTTTAAGTTGATTAGCACGACAGATAACGATTTGGTTGTATCCTGAGAAGCCATTCATAAAGGATAAAACTTCGTGCCCCGCACACTCATCAATGATTTGGTCAATAAATGGTGTGGGGAAGTTGTATTTGGGACAAGCTTTGTTCAAATCGCGAAAGTTAGTGCAAACACGAATGCTACCTTGTTTTTTGAGAATGGGAACTGGGTTGGACACCCAAGTGGTGTATTCAATGGGGTAAATGAAACCAGCCTGTCGGAGCTTATCAATTTTAGCTTTGATGGCTTCATGTCTGGATGGATGAATGGGCCTCAACTTTTGACGAACCGGAGTGGCATCAGGCCATGTGTCGATGTGGTGTTTGACAATGGCCGGATCGAGTCCGAGCATTTCTGATTAGGACCAGGCAAAAATGTCACGGAATTCTTTGAAGAGTTTGGTGTAGGCTTCAATTTCTTCTGAAGTGCATTGGGCACCCAGGGTGATGTATTCTTCGATACCCGGTGTGACAGAAATGTCTACTTTGATGGTAGGAGAGATATTAGCCATATTTCCTTCTTCGAAAGCGTCAAGGGTAGGGATGGGGTTTTTGAACCAATCAACTTTATTGGGAATGAAGTCTTTGGTTTTGAGAGCATATTGGTCATGTGATTGATGGGGTAGGAAGTATGCACGATGGTGCATATCGTCCCACGGAAAGTCAGGTTTGGTCATGGCTTCCATGATGTCTTCGTTAGACTGGAAGAGGGGAAGAGTGGATGGCATAGGATGACCTGAAGAGGTAGAAATATGAAATACCTGATTTTGAGGGGAAAGGCTTATATTGGTATCATTATGAGGAGTGAAAACGGGGTCAGCAGATGAGTGAGTAGGTGAAACAGTGGGGGAAGGGACTAAGGGGTCGGTTGCTGGGGAACGCGGTGAGGAGGAAAGGTAGGAAATAGTGGCCGAAGGTGCGGTCATTTTAGTATCATAATGATAAATGGTAAGAGGGGTAGACGTGTGTTCAGGGGTTAAAAAAGGAGGACAGGCAAGCGCAGCTTCGAATTGGCGGTATGCGGCCAAAGAAGCGCGATACTCGTCAAGGCGGGGGCAAAGGTGGGTATAATTCCCATGGAAATCGCATAAAGAACATGGGAGATTGGTGCGCAAGTTTTTAAGTTTGGGAAGGGAACCAGGGAGGGTGACAGATACCACGGGGATATCGGATTTGGGAAACATTTCATTGACCATGGTTTTGAGGGGTGGTAATTCAGGACAGGTATGGGTGGCGTGGCCAACAACATCACATAAGGCACATTGGATGGGATGATTTGGAAGGAAAGGAGGGGTAGAGTTCATCAGAGCAACCATGTCCTTCAGTGCCCCCCTGCGATATTTGATATTGTTACCTGACATGGTTGTAACGGGAGGAGGTGTGGGATGAGGTGGCTGAGGTGCCGGAGCAGAAGTAGAGGTCATGGGTATTGGTTGAACTGGGGTCAAGGCAAGATACGGCTTGGGTTGACCAGGCAGGGTGGGGGCAGGGGGGTTTACATACCAGACGGATATGCCCAGGGTCAATTTTGGTAGGGAGAGGGTAGCTAAGATAGGGACAGAAGAAGCTCCAAGAGGGGGAGCGAGGAACGGAATCTGACCAGCAGGAAAATGGCTAGGAGGAATGGGGCCGAGGGGGTCAAAATCGGGCAGAATTGACCCAGTAGGGTAGAGGGGTATGTGAGGATTATTTGGGAAATGAGATTCCGAAGGAAAAAGGCTAGCTAGCGGGAGTGAAGGGTTAGGAGCCAGTGGAGTGGGGGGAGGCTGAGGTTGCTGACTAGCCAAAGTGGGTTGTGTAAGGTTAGCCCAAGATGATTGCATCATGCAAATGTTCGCCAGGCTAGGGTCGGATAAGGTAGGAGGGTCTAGAAAGTTTCCAAGCAAGGAGGAGCCTTTATAAATGCTGGGAGAGACACTGGACAAAGAATTAGGGCGAGCAGAAATAGAGGACTCAAGGGAGGTCTGAGATTTTGGTTCATGATATGTTAACTGGTCGATGGTGACGATTTTTCCATTATGGGGGAAAAGCATCTTGCGGTGGACTGCGGATGCGATGGCAGACATGGCATAGGTGTAACTACGCCCCAAAAGGATGTTGTAGTCAAGAGGGGCGTTGATAACTTCAACGTCGACGCAAACAGTCTTGCCTGCAAGGGTAATAGGACAGTTGGGGAATAGGCCAATGGGCTGGGAGGCATGGCAATCCCACGCACGAAGGGTGATTGTGGAAGGGGCCAACTCAGGAGATCCGAATTGTTGCCAAACCGAAGAAGACATTACATAGGTAGATACGCCCTCATCAATAACGCATCAAGCGATAGTGGCATTTCGGATTTTGACCGGGATTTGGAAAGTAACATATCCAAGAAGAGGGGGATGGTCTAGTTGACGGGCATCGAAAATAATTAACTGGTCATCAGCAGGGTTGATAGCTCCCATGGCAGATGGTATAGGCTTTGTAGGACCTGATGATGGGAACACGAGGATAGAAGGGACGGGAGGGTTTGAGTACTGACGAGACTAAGTTTGAAGTTGAAGATCAGCGGTGAGGGGTTGGTCAGAGGCCATCATGAGAATCTGGTGAGCAGAGGAACCAGAGTGAGAAAGTTGAGTGGGTACCGGGTCATGAGTTGATTGAGGAGCCACGAGTCATTGTTGAGGGAGAGGATCGGTAAACACAGTGGGTGGAGAGGTAGTCATATGGGGAGGGATAGAAGGAGAAGATGGTTGTCTCTATACAGTGGTCTAAGACTCCCACAGCTTCCTCATGGGTGGTAATCGGGGACAATCATGAGTGTAATGACCATAAATATCACAACACGAATAGGGCCTATTGGTGCGAAGTGACCTAGCCGGCTTGGGATGAGGGCCTTGGGGTTGGGTGAGAGTGTAAGAATCAATGTAGGGATGGTTGGGGCCACGATTACCAAAGGCATAGGTATTTCCTTTCCTCTTTCGTTGAGAAGGAAGAGGAGGAGTTGCACGCTGCCGTGCAAATATTGGCCCTGAAGGGGGGAGTAAGTGCGGTCCAAATGCTGAAGGAGCTGGGACAGTAGGATGTGGGTAGGGATAAGGGGTAGGATGGGCAAAAGGAAGAGGCATGCCAAATCCTGGAAAGATGCTACCTGGAGAGGGAAAAATGCCAGAGGGGCTGGCCTCTCCTGGAGGGGAGCCATAGCTCAGAAGAGGTTGAGCAGAGGTATACATGGAAAAAGTAGCAGGGGGAGAACCTGAACAATCAGAAGAAGAGTCGGAGTGCAAAATCGAGGGAGGACTTACTCGATGGCGATGTGAAGGAGGAAGTTGACCAACCAGAAACTGAGGGTGAAGGCCAAGAAGTCTCCGGGACAAACGCCTTGGAGGCGCAATGATGACGAGAAGAAGAAAGACCGACAAGGGAAAAAAGGCGGGAAAGCAAGGGGTGACAAGGGTAGGAGGGTGCAGTGTCAATTAATTTTAAAGTCTTTTCCAGGCAGTGTTAACCAGGCTCTTATTCACTTAGGGTCAGTGTGTGGCATGCATTAATTTTAATTGTTTAAACCCAGACGATTTGAGAGTAAAGAAAAAAAAGTGTGCTGCGTAACTGAAAAAGAAATTTGAAGTAAAAAGAGTGAAAGAATAGAAAATTAATAGGTAACAATGCATCAATCTAACCCAAGGAGGTGGGTCTCTCAAAACTATTTGATAAGAGGGAAAAAGCACGCGAAAAGAGGCCAATAGATCTAAAGTCCGGAGGGATGGGGATCTAATGGAGAAATCTGCTGTAAAGTGGTGCAAAAAGCAACATAGAGGCAGGGGAAAGGTTGCTGCTAGAAAAGAGGAGATCAGATAAAAATATAAGAGAGAAGGTGGTGGCCTTAGCAAGGAACCCAAACAAAATGATATGAGGTGATTTGAGAGGGAGAAGAGCTAATCTAAAGGGATCTGAAAATGAGGTATCAGATCTGCAAGAAACAAGGCGGAAACTCTGGAAATTCAGACGTCTGAAACAAAAAGAACTCTCCCACAAAAAGTGGAGGGTACTAGAGCCCTAAGGGGTAAGATTCCCACTTAGTTGAGTGAAACAGATCAGAAACAGGTCTGAACGGGTGTAGACAGAGGTTGGAAAACCTTGACAGAAGTTTCAGGAAAACCCAGAAAAAGTGCCAGAAAATTGCAGAGAAAAGTGCAGGTCGCAGGTTTTGACCTGTTTTCAGGCTAGGTCGCAGGTTTTGGGCAGAAAAGTGCAACCTCAAGGCCATGCCGCACTTTTTGGGCCGATAAGTGCGACCTGCAGATCTGGGTCTCGCGACGGTAGATTTCAGAAAATTTTAGTCAAAAATTGGAATTTTTGAGGGTTTTTAAGGGTAAAACTAACATAAAAATAGGAAAAATGAAAAACTGAAGAGAAATCCTAGGGTCTGAAACATCTGGATATGAAGGAATATAGAAAACGACAATGGTCGCAAAAGAAAACCCATGTGGAGTCGCCAATTGTTAGTATGAATATTTCGTCGTAAAAGATCACTTTAGCTACGCGTAACAAATAGCCCTAACATTGATTATGGCTGCAAAATATCTTTAAGTTTGCTGCATAAAGTTAGATATAAGCACAAAAGACATTAAGCAGATAAAATATAAAATGGCTCCATGCATCCAATAGACAAGACAAGAATAATGTATAAAAAAGAATCTTATATTATATTAAAGAACGGGGCACCTGAGAGGAAAACAAGAAAGGTGTTTTCCATTTCTCCTCAGTGGGATGGGTTCTTGGAAGTCCTCAGTGTTTCAGATCTATGATTCGTCTCTCTTTCTAATGTGGAAAACCCAAACAAACGTGGAACTCAATGGGAGTTCATAAAATGAAAAATGGAAAAAAGGTGACCAAGAGTAGATCTAGTGTGATCTAATGCAATGGAGGTGACTAATGAATGGGGAAAACCTTCCTATTTATAACAAAATATTGGGGTGTTCTAGAACTCGGTGCATGAATAAAATATTATTAATCATATTCTAGAATCACCCTTTAGGAATATTTTATTATATTTGTTGGAGGGAAAAGGGTTTTTGACTTGGGTCAATTCCTTTATTTATAAATAAAAAATAAATAAATGATTTATTTATTATTTAAGGGAAATGAGGGGAATATAATTAAATAAATAATGGTTTATTTAATTATTTATATATGATTTAGTCAAATTTAACTAAGAATATGATTTAAATAGTGATTTAAATAACTTATTCTCAGGAAATAATCAAATAAGTAATTATTTATTTAATTGATATCCTTGTTTTGGGTTAAATATGACCGTGCAATATAAACAAATGTGGTGAAAGCAATTTTACTTTAGGTAAAATTGGTCTTACATGGTGTAGTTGGGTTCATCTAATAATAATAGGTCAGATGACCAAAAAATGGTGTAACATCCCTCATCAACAACAAGAAACAGAATTAATGATTTTGGAGACAAAATGTGACTGATGAAGCAATGTCAGTGATTGCGATCATGAAATGAAGGTTAATGAGTATTTCAAAGGATGAGGAATAACTGAATGAATTATCTTGAACAGATCGGCAACACTAAATGAATTGGTAGCATTTGACCCAAAACTGAAGTGATGGATGGGATGATATACCATAGGTATGATAGACCGTCAAGCATATTACCCAACCCAAAAATCACAGAGATGAATTGAATAAGTTCCATGTTCAAGAGTGACTTTCTATCATAAAGTTTTTTATTCCTTTCCAATTTTCCCTAGTCATTGCTGATGAGAACCTATTTATTTTTTAACAACTTTAGGAGGATAACATATGCTTGATGTATAATTCCACCCTTCGAGTGATTCCATCGCTATTTGATGCTTTAACGAGTCTAGAGAAGGTGAAACTCGATTTTGTCATGATGGACAAGTTCGTCACTATTTGATGCTTTAACAAGTCTAACGACAATGAAACTCGATCCTTTTTCATGTTTAGAGAGTTTGAAAAAGGGACTAAAAGAAAAATCCACAAGTTCTTTTTCATATAATAGTCCCTCAGATCTGAAAAAATGTAAAATAATACCTGAGAGAACCTCCTAGGCATGTTCGACTACGGTTTTCCTTTTTCTTAATCATAATCTATCTCAGTCCGGAAAAGGGTTAAACTTGTACTAGTAGATGTCATTTCAATTCCTTTAACAAGCTCTGAAGGACAAGCGCTCGACAATCTTTTCATATTTAGAGAGTCTGCAAAGAGTTGAAAGAGAACTCCAGGGGGATTCCTTTTTCACATTTAACAAAGCTCGAAAAAGAGATAAAATTGAGCTTTGAATTCCTTTTTCATGTTTAACAAAGTTGGAAAAAGAGATAAAACTGTGCTTCGACGGTTTCGCTTTTTCATAAGTTTTAACGAGTCTGAAAAGGTGATAAAAATTTACTCATATCACTAAATTTAAATTTAATTTATGAGCAGGAAAAGACGGAAATAACTGGGCATTTTCATGTGTTTTATGAGCATGAAAGATAGAAAAAGAATCTGTAATATCCCAAAATGGGAATAGTAGCAATAGTAAACAATACTGCTCAGAAATAACACAGTTTAGCCAAATAAAACCAGGAGGCCAATATGGAGGCTCAATATTTACATATACATTAGAAAATCAGATTTATAATGAGGCCCATACAATGTATAATAGGAAATAGAAGACTTAAATAAAATAAAACCCTCAAAAATAGGTGCTGCAATCACATGTATTCACTGTAAAAGGTTTGACGGCATTATTTTATAGAGCATACAACATCTGAAGATTACACTTTAGATCTAGAGCATATAAGTGCATGAAACACCAGATCTATGACAGATCCATACACTATAGAGGCTCCTCTTTCAATCCCCCTTTTGGTTTTGAGCAAAACACCATGTACGTGAAGTAGATCTAAGATCTAAGTTAGAGATCTACAGAAATATGCAGTGATTCAGAAATGTACAACAGTATGCAGATCAGATATGATATGAACATGCATTAGATCTTCTCTAATATATCTAAAAATGTTATGGGTGGAATCCTAACACTTGAAGCCCAGCTCCCCAAATGGTGTGCTAAAACACCCTACAACGTTACCTACAGGAAAAACGTAGATCTGGAAGGGAAACGGAACTGTAGGCTTTAGTACATGTTTGGCCTGATGCCAAGATCTAAAAATGTAGCTCCAAAGGTCCAATACACTCTTTCCAATGGGATAGAATACTTTCCCACTGAAAAGAAGCACTAGAATGGCCTAGATCTGAGTAGATCTAGCCTCCACTTGCTGCAGCTTACAACGACAACCAAACTCTCAATAGGATCTGCGTTGTAGGTGTAAGATGAAGTTTGGACAAATGCCTGATAGTGGACAGGACATGCAAGACTCTTCCAAGAGCCCTCTCAAGGAAAGAGGTGGGATTCCCGATCAGGAACACCCAATGCTAAACAACACTATTCTCTGCTAAACAGCAAGAGAATGATATATGTCTAAATAGACAATATATTGAGAAATATTATCACCATCGACAACCTTCTCATGCTATCCTCCTCTTCCTTTTATAAGATTGAGATCTTGCAAAACCATAAACCATCTCAATGATTTAGCTTCTTTCACATATGCCACCTCCAACTAAGACTGTGTTGTGAATCAATGGGGATCACTTCTTCTAGACAACGTTGTTGATTTGATCATGGTTGACCCAGTCAAATGATTCAATCCCTTTCACACATAAGGGTGTTTATTTAGATAGCCCAGATTTAGCCTTGTTCACATGGGGCATTGATTTATTCACCTTTTTAGGAGTTTTTATTGTCCTCCTTTACACATTTATTCATGCAATAGGAAAATGAAACAAAATTGTATATTCCCATTAGCTTGGGTTAATTGCGAATATTATAGTCCTCCCCTCCAAAATGTTTCTTGTCCTCGAGCAACTGATAAGGTGAGTGCTGCAACACTTCTCCTCCTCCATTGGTGACACCATCATGAGTTAATATTTCTTCATAAGCTAAGTGTTCACCAATCCAACCCTCCATGAATTGTTCCTCCAAAGTCATTATGAGATGTACATATTCCATCCCACAAGGAGTCAAGAATTCAAATGAAACAAACATGCATGAACCAATACTCTCCCTGAAACATGTAGCATAAGGCACATAGAGAGTCTCCATCCCATGTGGTACATACAAGCCCATAAGAAGTACAAGTATGTCATCAATGTATGGAAGAAAAACTACATATACACAAACAGAAATTTGAGCATGAGGAGGTGGGTCATAGTCCCACATATGATACAAGTGCAGTGCATCTCATACCTGGATCAGATCAAGGTATGGTAAGTGGTTTCCCCACCACTTACTTGCTTCAAATGTCATCTCACCATGGCTAAAAGTGTGAGATATGTTTGGTGCCTTTGGGAAGCACCCATCATGAAAGAAAATCTCCCTTTGCACATCAAGGGAGTGGCCAAATTCAGAAATTTTAGTGGCCCAATGTTTGCCATGATATTTACATAATACATCACTCCTCCTTGCATTCATGGCCTGCATAAACATGGTGAAATAATATGTAAAATCAGAAAATGAAACTTTCTTTACATGATCAGATTCTTCACCAACAATACGTCTCATACACATGGAGTTGTGCATGGATCTTTCTCCTCTTTCAAAAGAAGGAAGAGAAGGCTGAAATAACTCTTGCATAGAGTCACATGGCTGCCCCAACTCCACATAGTTCATGCATTCTTGAAAATGTTGATTTAGTTCTTCCTTCAAGCCTTCCCAATCAAAGCTTCTCATGATGATGTTGTAGATCTCCATGGAGTATATATGGCTGAAACAGAACTCTTTGTATGCTCTTTGTAGTAACTTCTGCTTGAGCTTAGAATCACTAGACAAGAAGATCCTACCATGATGATAGATTACTCCCTCATGGACTAGATATCCCTCTTCATGCAGCTAGTCATCAAATATCATACAAGTATGTAGATCTTTGGAATAATCCACCAACAATTGGGATTTCCAATACAAATCTAAACTACTCAACAATGACAATGCTAATGATATACCAACAGAAATTTTTGTCATGTTGTTGATCTACTCCTTGACATCTCCTATGCCAAATATTTGTGTTGGAAGGCCATTCCTTCCATTCTTCTCCTCCCACAGTGCAGATCCATAAATGAGAATGGGTGAGGATGATGAGGGTAGAAGATCTCCCTCCTTCTTGAGCTTGTCCAAGTCTCCCAGCATTGTAGCTTTGTCTTCAAGTGCTCCAATCCCTCCTGGATCTAAGATTGGAGTAGCATGTTGTGAGGTTTTCCGCAAAAAATCTGAATTAGATGGCCTCCTAGGTGGTTTGCCACTAGATAAGAGTTTCCCATGCAGAAATCTCATGAACATAATGGATGGGACTGCAAGGTCCTTTCTTCCACTGTGAAAATCCATCTCTGTCTTCTATGTGGAAATTTTATGTGAGGGGTATGTATGCATGCCTTTGATCATTTGGGATTAACCACTCCTCTTGTCCACCCATTCCATTTTAAAAGCCTCCCAATCAATGGTGACTTTCCCCAATGTAATCAACCATTGAACACCGAAAATAACATTGGTGTCTAGTATGCCAACTATAAAGAAGTGATCAACCAAAGTGTAAGTACCCATGGTGAATGAAAGTGATGGGAAATAATGCATGCATTACATTGTTTTATCTCCTGGGACCAAAACAGAGAATCCCTCAAAAGTATCAGTGGATATTTCCCTCCTTTGCACAAGATGAGCATCAATGAAATTATGATTTGCCCCACTATCAATCAATATAGAAACCCTTTGATTCAAGATTGAACCTTGAACTCTTAAGGTCAAGTACTTCGGTACCCCCCTAAAAGATGCAAGAGTCCCTCCAATAGGAGCAAAGTCTCCATTCCCATCTCTTGATGGTGTTGGATCTCCTCCATCAATGGCAGCGTTGTGACCCCTTCTCGGTTCATCCTCTTCTTCCTCCTCAATATCTGAGAAGACCTCTATGTAATGTGCTTTTCCAGCAGCACATCTATGCCTCGATTCCCATGCTTCTTGGAAAGTGAAGCGTAGCTTCTTCCTCCTTAGATCTCTCTGAACTTCATCATCAAGAGGCTTCTTGTATGAGCTTTCCTTTGAAGGAGTAGCTTTCTCTTCCTTTCCTTTAGAAGGAAAAGAGGACTTGTGCTGAAAGTTTGCCTTTGCTTTTGGCATGGCATCTTGAAGGCCTATAGCCCTCTCAATGGAATCATGCAAGGTAGTGAGATTGGTAGATTTTACCAACCCATAAAGATGTTAATCTAGACCATCGATGAACATGTACACCCTTCTTGCTGCAGACAAGTCAGGAACCATAATAGATAATCTCAAAAATTTAGAAATATAAGACTCTGTACTACCTGATTGCTTCAACTTTGCAAGGCTCATGAAAGGTGCCTCTAGATCTCTTCTGTCGAATCTCTCCACCGTGACCCTTCTAGTGAACTCAGAATAAGTAATCACATTGGCATGACCCAATGTAGACAAGCCATGGAACCACCAGTCATGTGCTTCACCTTCAAAGTGCAGCACTGCAATCTTGATAGCTTCCATCTCTGGGACCTTATTCAATTTAAATTAGATGTCAATTTTTCTACCCATGCTTTGGTAGAACACTTGGATGACCCATCAAAATTGGGTAGAAATAATCTGCCCATAGAGTGATTTTAATCATGATTCTCTGTGAATCCACCATCTCTATGATGATGCCTTGGTCTTCTTTTGTCCTTCAGGTGATAGAACACTTGAAAACTCAAGTGATATTTGAATCTCTTATTTTGATACTCATATTCTTCAAAATAGTCTTCAAGGGATGCTTGCTCTTGAAACCCTTCATTTCCCACAGCCAAAAAGGTAGGCATGGTAAAGCATTGGGAAATTTGTGGCTGGTGCACTAGTTGATCATTCAAATTATGAGACATGTCAGAGCTTTCTCCAAGATGGAATCTCTTAGGAGACTCTTTGATTCTATCCATTCTCATCTCTTTGACATCTCTAGCAAGATATTGCATGGCTCTCAAAAGGATCTTAGTAAAATACTTTTCTTCTACATCACTTCCAGATTTAGGGGCTTTACCCTTGTCTCTATCATGATTTGTGTAATCAAATTTCTTCTGTCTTCTTTTGAGATACCTCTTCTCTCTGTCAGTAAGAGGCTCTTCTTCTTCTGAATACATATTGGCTTCTTACAGGCTGTGCCAAGATTATTGCTCCGATACCACTGTAATATCCAAAATGGGACTAGCAACAATAGTAAACAATATTGCTTAGAAATAACGTAGTTCAGCCAAAGAAAACCAGGAAGCTAATATGGAGGATCAATATTTACATATACATCAGCAAATCAAATTTACAATGAGGCCCATACAATGTATAATAGGAGATAGAAGACTTAAATAGAAGAAACCCCTCAAAAAGAGGTGTTGCAATCACATGTATTCACTACAAAAGGTTTGACGGCGTTATTTTATAGAGCATACAACAGCTAAAGATTACACTTTAGATATAGAGAATATAAGTGCATGAAACACTAGATCTATGATAGATCCATACACTGTAGAGGCTCCTCTTTCAATCCCCCTTGGGGTTTTGAGCAAAACACCATGTACATGAAGTAGATCTAAGATCTAAGTTACAGATCTACAGAAATATACTGTGATTCAAAAATGTACAGCAGTATGCAGATAGGATATGATATGAATAGATATTCTCCAATATTTCTCAAAATGTGATGGGTAGATCCCCAACACTTGAAACCCAACTCCCCAAATAGTGTGCTAAAACACCCTGCAACAGTACTTACAGGAAAAACACAGATCTGGAAGGGAAACTGTGTTGTAGGATTTAGTACATGTTTGGCCTAATTCCAAGATCTAAAAATGTAGCTCCAAAGGTCCAATACACTCTTGACAATGGGATAGAAGACTTTCCCACTGAAAGGAAGCACTAGAATGGCCTAGATCTGAGTAGATCTAGCCTCCACTTGCTATAGCTTACAAGGACAACGAAACCCTCAATAGGATCTGTACTGTAGGTGTAAGATGAAGCTTGGCCAAATTCTTGATAGTGGAAAATACATGCAAGACTCTTCCAAGAGGTCTCTCAAGGAAAGAGGTGGGATTCCCAATCAGGAACACCCAGTGCTAAACAACACTATTCTCTACTAAATAGCTAAGAGAATGATATATGTCTAAACAAACAATATATTCAGAAATATGATCACCATCAACAACCTTCTCATGTTGTCTTCCTCTTCTTTTTATAAGATTGAGATCTTGCAAAACCCTAAACCATCTCAATGATTTAGCTTCTTTCACATGTGCCACCTCCAACTAAGACTGTGCTATGCATCAATGAGGATCACTTCTTCTAGATAGCGCTGTTAATTTGGTCATGGTTGACCTAGTCAAATTATTAAATACCTTTCACACATAAGGGTGTTTATTTAGATAGCCCAGATTTAGCCTTGTTCACATGGGGCATTGAATTATTCATTGTTTTAGGAGTTTTTATTGTCCTCCTTTACACATTTATTCATGCAATAGGAAATGAAACAAAATTATATATTCCCATTAGGTTGGGCCAATTGGCAATATTACAGAATCTCAGGATTTTCATGAGTTTAATGAGTCTTGAAAAATAATACCGAAATGGACTCGAGATAGGTTTCATTTTTATACAAGCTTGAAACATAGGAAAATTTGTGCTTGAGAGTGGTTTCATTTTTACACAAGCTTGAAACAGAGAGAACTATGCTTGAGACTGGTCTCATTTTTACACAAGCTTGAAATAGAGAAAATTGTGCTTGAAAAAGGTTTGAATGCCCCCTGCAATAGCACATGCCCCCCAAGCTTCATTTCATTCACCTAAGTAGACTAATGGTTTACTAATAGTTGGATGGAATGAAGGTTCATTTACAATATCAGACGAAAGACTCGACTGAATTAGGAGAGGATTTGTTTCATTTTTTTTAATGAGCTTGACATAGGAAAATAATTATTCTTATGGAACCTTGTTTTATTTTTTAATGAGCTTGACACAAGAAAATGAACTATGCTCATGACCTGATTTATTTTTTAATGAGGTTGACATAGTAAAATAACTATCCTCAAGGGAACCTGTTTCATTTAATGAGGTTGACACAGTAAAAGAACTATCCTCATCATTCACCCAACCTATCTATTTCGGAATCATTGGGAATCTTCCTTAAGTCAGATGAAGTGGAATACATCATATTGCAGGTCTCTATATTTTCCATTTCCACTGATGTCACAGGCGATGGTAATGAAAAGGTTCCCATTAGGGAAGGATCCTTAAAGAGTCCTACCCCAATGTTTTGAGACTCGGGTGTCATTGAAAACATCGAAGATGAAGCAACCAGATGTTGTCACTTCCATGGTTAAATAACCCAACAAATATTCTAACAAATCTATGGGAACTTGAGAGTGAATAGGATCAACAGGAGAAGAGTAGGTCAAATGAGGAAAATATGGATATGAATAAAGCCCCGACTGAAAATGAGTGGGAAATTAAGGGGATGTTTCTTCCTGAAGTTCTTCCTCTATCAAAATCAAGCACTTCACCGTTAGGCCCGAGATAAATTTTAGGCAATAAAATCTATGGTAAAGAGGAAGACTCGACGGTTACAGATGGCTAAGGATCGAATGGTTGCACCCGAACAATTTCGTATTGTTCAACTTCGAGATCAAATACTAGATCAACTTCCAGTTAAACAAGCTCAGGTTCAGGATTTACCGTTTCACTGGATTGAATTTTAGTGTCTTCAGGTAACTGTGAGATTTATGTCTCGATAGTAGCAGATAAACTGGGATTAGTCGAAATTACTAGAGACTCGGTACTCAAAGGATCAGATGTCTCTGGTATATCAAATGATGTAACACTAAGAGTTCTAGAGGTATCAGACTCATTAGAGCGAGCATGCCTTTGTCTACTAGGAGTAGCTTCTGTCAGTAATGAAGGTTTATTCACTATCCTACGTGAATGACGGGGAAGGGGTTGATCTTCTTCCACGATTTTTGATTGATTTTATACAAAAACAAATAAACAAAAATAGGGTGATAGTAGCTAAAAGGATTACCAAGCATCTGTGAACTACAATATACTGCCTCAGTAAACCAAGGACTTATTATACGTGTGGGCAGTTTCCCCGAATGTTGTGTTTGGTGTATCACAGGTACAAGGCATCCAACTCGTTTACCTATGGAGGGTAAACAACCTAAAAATTTCCTCCCAGATATACGTGAAGGTACGTGGAGGCCTAATCTGTGTTAGTGCTATCTAATGAGAAACTACATAGTGAGAGCATCCCCTTATACTTTTTGTACTAGAACACCTCCCGAAATACCCAAAAGTATGTGGACGAAATCTGATATACTTACGTACGTGGAATGAGGTATCGTAGACAATTAACGACAGATGCTATGTTTAACGACGCTAGAACACGTCTCTAGCCTAGACCTCTAAATGTTATTGCTAATGTTACAATGCTTCCTTAGATAAATTCAAATAAATTTTATGTTGATCTTGATTATCAGTTTGTCTTTTAGGTTCACCACGAGATGTATCGAACATTCCTAGAATGCAATTAGAATGAGAAGCATTCGTTTCGAATTTATTTTCGACAATGAAAAACTAGCTAGTAGGGATAGAGAAATCAAATAATTTACAATCATCAATGAGCACATATAAATGAATTTTTTCCCTAAACTATTCCTCAAGTAGCACTCACAATCCCTAAATTCAAATGCATGTTCTTATTTTTAGTTTCCTGTAAGTTTAGATGAATGAAAAAGAAACTAATTCATAAATAATCACTCAAAACTTTCAAGAGAAACGAATACTGAAATGACAATTATTCTTTTCAAAAATAATGAATTGATTAAATGTAAAATTTAATTTTGGAACTATTCGCAATGATAAAAAAAACACAAAGAAACATTGATCAAACAAATCCAAAGTGAGGCAAGAAGATTAAAGGTAAACTGGTCCCTGGAGGTATTCAGTCACTCAAAACTCCAGCAAGCAAACGCTGACATGAATTGGAAAAAGAAAAAATAGATAGGTTTTGGTTGGTCATAGGGGCAATACACCCCTGAGTGGGAGACAAAGCATTGTAGAGCACTATCCCTTAGCCTGCAGTTCTATGCAGAGCACTCTGTCAAGACCAATAGTGCATTGGTGCCAGAGGACTCTCTGAAAAAGCAAGAAATCACACTAATTTTGCTAAGACACATTCAAATGACTTAAAATAAGTAGGTAAAGTCTACTAGATGTTTATGGAAAAGGAAAAAATCACCAGGGATGATCGGTCGATCCCCATTATGGTCACCAATTTTTTTTATGGAAATACAAACCTACGGATAAGTATGCTTTCCCTAAGTGGGTGCTTCACTTATAACAACAGAAAGAAAGATATACGATCTTTTCCTTAACGTAAATAGATAAAGGGAGAGAAACCTACTTGTAATTTGTGTGCTTTCCCTTACCTCCCTTTGTCACTTCCGTCGCTCTCATTCCAACTTAACTCGCTCAATTTATACCTGCCATGGAAAATAGAAGACAAAAAACAACATAAAGGAAATACAATCAATTCAAATTAAACAGATTGAATTGATGAAACTCATTAATACACATATAACATCATTGACACGTGCATTAGGAAAGGAACAAATGTCTTTATTATGAAGTAGAATGAAGAGTACAACCATTTGATCGATTTGTTGTCACTCATCTAGCTTGATTCCCATCCTCATCACATCCGGCATCAACAATCCAGTAGCATCACATTACATGCACAACACCTTCAAGAGTTGATATATCATCGACATAAATCTACTTAACACAAATACTTTCTCCCTTGTGCACTGTGTTCAGTGCTCTATTTATAGGTAGATGAAGGTAGTTTGAAATAAATGAATCATTGAAAGCCTTTCCTAAAAATGGATGAAGAGGTTTCCTTGTCCATGGGAATAAGAGGATAATATGTTTAATGACTTCATGGGTTCCAAATTCGAGGCTATTAGATGAGGTGAGAGCTAGAACAACTTTTAGAAGTCACTAGAAGTCAGGGAGATTCTCAGAATCCAATGAACATTTCTCTCCCAGTTGACCAACACACTCCAAAGTGGGCCTAGATCCTCTGCAATGCAGTCTTTCATAGGAGTAGATTCTCTGCAAAGTAGTTACATCTGTCTAGGGGTGCGTTGATGTCTTGATAGGGCACTTTGACTGGCATCCAAGCAGTGAAACTTTCATGAAGGAATACCATCAATGTGATGACTTGTTTAGGGCATGTAGTAACCAATTTAGAGTATTATAGACCCTAATGAATATTGATCTATGATTTTGGATGATGCCCAAATTTACTTGTAACATCAGCCAATATCTTTTTCAAATCCACTACCTCATCGCTCTTTTGGAGGAGTACCACTGATAGGGCTTCCTTCTCTTTCTCAGCCTGAACGAGTTCGATCATCTGAATATGTTCTAAACCAGGGATATTTAGCTTTCATCATAAATCCTTGCCTTCCAAATCTTTCTTTCAAAAATGAGTCTGCATGGTGGTCTCCTTGTCAACTCCCTTTCCCTTTATCATGGCTTTGTACTCAGGGAGCTACTTCTAAAGAGCCTTGGATTTTTCCCTTTCCCTTTTGAGATTCGCTATCGTCTTGTCCGATCAATTTTGAGCCTTTTCTAGTGCTAGGGTGTGCTTCATCACTTCATTATGAAGCTTCTCCCTAATAGCGTTATATAGGTTTAACTTGTCTGGTATAGGGATAGATGAAAAATCAAGGATCATATCCAAAGCTTTGTATTTGGATCTAAGGGGAAGGGGTTGAGAATTTGAATTTTGTACCACAACCACCAATTGATCATTCTCAACATCTAAAACTACCAAGATCCTGGTGTGGTGTCTATATATATACTGGGCCATCTCTCCCTTTAGCTTCTCTCTAGCCGATCGATTCTTTTCCTCAATATTTTCTCCTAAAGTCCATTCCATTCCTAAAACTGTGTATTTTTCTAAAGGGCCCTCACCTGGGGTGACTATCTATGAGGAGGCTGAAGGTTCCGGTGAGGAGGTTGTATCCAAAGAAACCCATAACCCTCGATTATTCTCACCTCGATCTATGTAAATAGGGACCACTTCGTCGGGTTGTTCCCTGACCTGTCCTTTAGGTATTTTTGTCCTAGGATTCTTGCTAATGTGGCCCTCTTCTTTTACCTCAATGAAATCTTCCACCTATTTGTAGTATTCTTGGTCCCATACTTCCTCCTCATTTTGCACAATGTATCCTCTGGATATTTCATCTGTTGTTTGGGATTCAACCTCCATCTCTATATACAAAGGTTATGAGTTAGATTTATCTTTCCATTTAACATGGGGTCTAGGCTCATGTTTATATGTTGAAGACTTAAACTTCTTACTCCTTTGTGCAATGACTCCCTTGGGGTCATAATTCCATGTGTATCCCTGTATTAAGTTCATATTTTGAAGCAACTCCTCAACTAGAGGTAATTCATTCCTTGAATTGATGGTAAACAACCCTAATATGCTTAGGAGTTTGAATATATAACCTTTCTTTATGGGCACAAAGTGAGTTTTGTCTGCACTCAGGACTTTCTTGATGAACTTGAGGGTGAAAATTCTCATGGGAATGAATGTTGGTAGGTGGAAAGGAGGGAACTCACAACCATAAACCATGACTTTGGCATGATTCTTGAACAAGTACCAGTCCCTACGTACGCAGTTTGTCTCACTAAACTGGAGCAGCTTTTCTTTTTAGGAGAAATCATGGGCAGAGGGGCCCTGTTTATAATTTTATAGGCATTGGACATGAATTCCATGATGAATTTCGTGTAACCCCTTCCTATGGAATGTTCTAGAACTGTGAGGGTCCAATAAAACACAAATTTAGGCTCATCCCCTTTCTTAGAAAACTTGTCTAGGCCTAAGCCTTCGAACTTGTCTACATGTGCAAACCGGAATAAATAGAACACCAATGAATAAACCTGAAACAACTTGAGGTTGATAGTTCCTATAAATTGGCTTGAATTACTAAGGCCAGGAAGGTAGGAATATCAAGCAAGACGCCCTGGATACATCATGAGGTCAAGAAACCTTAGACAGGCATTAGTGACTCGACCGACATTTTCCTCTCTAAGAATACCTGAGATAACTGCAATTATTGGTTGGATGGTGTTGTGGAAGAGAGAAAGAGGAAAATTCTCTGTGGGTGTAGAAACAGAGACATGAGTCACTGTAATTAGCTCTTGTAATATTCCAAATTAGTAGTTAACTAATTGTAATATATATTGATTTATTTTGGCATTTCCTAATGTTGGGTGGAAATAAAGGGGCAAGGGACCCACTGTTATAGCATCATTTTTCACCCTCATTTGATTCATGATTGTCTCTTTGACCTTGGGCACCAATTCCCATAGAATTGAATAAATTTCATGAAAAAACAGTGTTTAAAATCCCATACGCAGGTATTCCCAAACCTTTCCGCATGTATACACGAGTCCAGAGATACTTTTCTGCAAATGCCATTAAAATCATCAAAAAATATATAAAAATCCCTATTTTCGAGGCTGGGTTGATGGTTATTCCCATAATTCAACCACCCCAACCCATGGCCAACTATTTCCAACTGATTGAAACTACTTTGAGGAAGTATAAAAGCCCCTCATATGCATGGCCTAAGGGGAGAGAGAAAATTATAGACATTATACTCTGTTGGAGCCCAATTCAAGTCTGATTTCCCATGTCTCCTGCACTTCCCCATTTTTTTATAGGAAACCCTCGTTTCGTGGAGATGTTCATCAGCTTATATGTCATTTATTGTGCACAAGTCTTGAAAGAATCCTAGTGAGGCAAGGGCGGGACGGATCCGGACGACGGTTTGTTCGAAGATCGTGGAAGGATTCAGGTGATCTCTCCACCTTTCTATTACTGTACATGCTGTTTGTAATGAAGAAGAACCATCTTGTTCCCGAATTCACGTGTTAATATTTGCTTATATATGTGAAAATACTGTTAATTAAACATTTATTATTGTTTATATGATGTTTCACATGGATCATACTGACATTTAGGGAAGATATATGTTGTACAACTAGATTACCGTGCACGTTTCTTCTTGATTTTCAGGTCAAAGAGGAAGAAGGGTTGCCAGGGGTTTGGACCCCGCAGGATCTACATCAAACGTAGGATCTACGAGTGAGTTCTACAATTGATAATATCTAGTTTTTAGCGTACAAGTTTGGTGGTGTGAGTTCTTCTTGAATAGCATGCCCTGATCTGTGGAGGTTTCTTACCCAATGACCTCTAGGGAGTTATTTCCCAAAACAGAACTGGCGACTCCACTAGGGATCGCATTCTTGTGATTCCCCTGTTGGGTGGTTTCAGTTGTTTTAAAGGTTTCCGATAGTTTTAATCATTATTTCCAGTCCAGTTAGTTTTTTCTCAGTCAGACTAAAGACTCGGTTCTTTAACCAGGCTTCATTATTTTTATTTTTCATTATTTACTATTTCATACGCTAGTTTTCCTGCACACAGTCACATATACACGCAGGTTGTATCAAAGGAAGTCGCGTATATGCGTGTTTCCTTTGCTAAAGTCGCGTATGCATGCTTGTTTCAAAACTGCGGAGTAGCGTATGCCTGAGAAAATTTTGAAAATTTTGATTTTTTGACTTTTTGGTCTTGTCTGCCTGTGGTGACCTATTCCTACAGAGTCCTTTTAGTCTCTGGATTGTGTTGAAAGTGGTTATTAGTATTTTTCTCTCTTGTTTAGTTGAAGACTGGCTCATTTGGCAAATCTTGTTTATAGTGCTTGCATTTCTGGTTCGAGTACCAATATCTCTTTCTGAAGATTCTTGGTTGTTCTGCTTAATCAGGACAGAGAGCTTCTACTCGTATGCTATTTCCTAACTTTATGTCTTTCTTTGCACTTCGATGTTTGCCTATTTCTTGGTTGGTTTTCTTGAGTTCATTTGACTAGGTCTTGTTGCAATTTTTGAAGAGTCATTTTTGGTTCTTTGAAGTTTTGTTTGCTACAAGATTGTGCTATTATTCTGGGCTGAGTTACTGAGTTTCTTGTCTTCCTTTTTCTCATATAAATATTACTACTAAGTGGCACTATAAGATTTGGAGCATTTTTGTTGAAATTTTGCTTGAAATTCGGGGATTGTTTGGCCTAGTAATTGGATAGTTTTCTTGGTCTTTTTGAAGTCTTCTTTTCATAAAAATTCAAAAGCTCAAAAACATTTTGTTTTGCCATTGCTTTTGTTTTGCATTTTCGTTTTGGTTTCTTTTTCATCTTTTGAAGCCTTGTTGATATTTCTTACCTTCGGTTTCTGACTTGATTTGGGAAGGGAATTTTCATTGGTTTCTTTCTCTTATTTTGAGCATATTTTGGTGTCTTTATACTGAGAGTTTTTGATTTGGGAACTAGCCTTGTGGACAGCCGGAAAAGTGATAGAACAGAGGAATTCTTGGAAATTCCCTTTGCTTTGGTATATTTTTCATCTTAGAGTTGGCATGCTCTTAGTAATTTTCATTAGGTGCACTTGAACATTTGTAGTCTTTTTCATAAATTTTGCGAGTGTGAGGTTTAATATCTAAAAAAAAAAATAGTCTCGTAGAACCCATGTAGAAATTTCTTTTCATCGAAAGGAAAATATTGCATCTGCATGTAGTTTGGTTTTCATTAATTTCTTTTCTGCGTCATAAAACATCACAAGTTTCACTTCCATATTCCCTTGACTTAATATAACAACCAACTAAAATAAGTGCAATAATTTAAAAACAACTAGCAAGTTTTTTATTAAGTGTCATACATCAACTAGCTAGGTTGTAGGGCCTTGGATTAGGTGAGTGGAGATTTAACTCTCCAAGGTCGCTCAAACTAAAACATAGAAGTTTATTAAATGAGAGAAATCCAACACCGTTAGGTGGACCGAGAAAGCTCTCCTCCAGAGAGTCAAGCGCGAGGGAAAGTGAAGGCTGAGAAGAGAGATACCCCCTCTCTGATTTGCTGGATCTTGCCTTAAGACCGTTCCGCCCGGCTGCTGACATGGATTGGTGCACTTAGTTTCCATTCCTATGTACCACACAGGTGATTGCGGGGGGGAATACCTGTGGTACCTGAGGCAGATGTCGTATCACTTCCAGCAGTACTTCTGGAGGGTGCCCCGGTGAAGCTTGGGTACTTGCACCAGCAAAGGCTATTGTTAGGAGGTCGGCGTAAATGTTTCCATTACCTTCGCTAGTAGGCCTGGGCCGTAATTATCCCAGAATACTTTCGGGAGGTCCTATTTTTCGCTTTCTCGTATTTTGGTGTCCGGTCCTAATCACTCGAAGCGGAAATACTTGAAGGCTGCTTGCTTGGTTGCATCTTAGGGATTTTTCTAGTGAGTGCTCTTTGCTCCTAGCTTGCTTAGCTTTATACTTTTTTGAGTCTAATTAATCTATTAAAGTGGCTGATCAAGCACCCCGTCGATCGAAGAGAATCTGGGGGTTATCTCCCGAGAGTGCTGATCCTTCGTCAAGAAGGCATAGGAGTAATATAGCAGGTGAATATCACCCAGTGGTATCTGACGCAGCGGAGAGAGATCCTCCATTAGGGATTGAAGGTTCTGTAGTTGGTTCTGGTGTTGGTTTCAAGAGGGGCACTCTGCTCACCTCCAGAGTATTATTTCCACGAGAATATGAAGTAGAAGTAGAGGAAGTACCTCAACCTCCTGAGTCACTTCCATCTCCTCTTCCTTATAATTCTCCGTTTTTTTTTAGTACATCGGACCTGATTCTGCAAGACCAGAAATTATTTATCCATCTTATTCATACCTTTCGATGGCCACAACTGTGAACGTGGGTTTGGCTGTGAGTGCTGCAAGCATTCAGACTCCCGCTTCAGTAGAAGGAGGAGGCACAATTTCTATATCTTCAATTGCTTCTAGTACTACTGTGTTTGGCTTTGGCTTCACCTAAGCACAAGCTTCTCAATCTGGTCCCTTTTGTTTTGGAATACCCATTAGTGGGATTCCTTCATTTTCCTTTTCCACTGCTGCAACTGCATCTACACCCATGTCCTCTATGGCTAGTGGGTCGACTTCTTTTCAAGGGTTCCCCTTCGGAAGTGGGCATATTCCTAGTTCAAATCCTTCCTTAGGGTTTTTTCCTTGTACTTCCCAGACTCAGAGTTTTAACCCTTGGTCTGGAGGTCAGAGTTCCACTACCATTATAGGTTGGAACCCTGTGTTTACAGCAGTGGGGGCAGGGAATCAGTTTCTCGCTGGTCAACAAGGGAATGTTTCTTTCCCTTCGTCGAGTGCTTATCAGTTTTTTTCCCCTCTTTTTAACGCTTGGAACCCCTATCAGGGGGTTTCCTCTTTATCCAGTACTTCAATGGGAGGAACTGGTCTGGTCTATGGTAACTCTACGTTGGGAGGGGGATCTTCTCAAAATGTTGGGTCACAAGGATTCTCCTTTTTCCCAAAATATTCTACGAGTTCTTTCTGGAAACCTAGTGCCTCATCAAATCCAGGTTATTCTTTTCAGAGTGTTGGGAATCCATCCCACCAAAGTTGGAATTCTCAGGCACCTCCTCGTTTACCTTTTCTGGCTACTTTAAACTTGCCAGATTTATTGAAATTGACGAATGATCCAATCGGATATAGTCTGGGGTGGCCTCAAGTTCCTACCAAACTACCTTCAGACATTCCAAAGTTTGAAGGCAAGAATGGAGAGGACCCGACTGATCACATCACCACTTTCCATCTATGGTGTTCATCTAACTCCCTGATCGAGGATTTGATTAATTTGAGGTTGTTTCAATGCACCTTGACTGGAAATGCTACCAAGTGGTATATTGAGTTAACTGGGGGCAGTTTTGCTACTTTTGGAGATCTGGCTACTATATTTCTAAACCATTTCTAGTTGCCTGTCTGTTATGATGTCGGGACTGAACTCCTAGCTAATTTTAAGTAGGACGACGCAACCCACATTTCCAATCATATTCAGGAATGGTGGAGAAGGAAGAGGCTCATTAAAGCTTACATTCCGGGAGAATTCATTTTGGAATGGTTTTTGAAATCTCTGTAGGCAGATATTTCTATGGATGTATCCCTGTCTGGGGTATTTTCCGAGGATCAGGCTATTTTCAGAGCCCAACAACTTGAATTGATATATTCTTAGTCTGGTGTCCTTCATAAATATTTTCCTAATGCTCCTCGCTCCAAATTAGACATATCCAAGACTAAACCTGGTCCTCATGGTGATGGACTGATTGGGTTGATCAATAGTGGTGCAGCTAACCTGCTTAGTCAATTGCAGCAGTTGTCTATACAATTTGCTTCTTCTGGTCAGGCTGTGCCTGCTGAGTCATCGCCTTCTCAATATTTGTCAGTAAATGTTGTTCAAACTTCCAACCCTAAAGAAAATCAACAATCCGAAGGGAAGAAGAAGGGACGTAATAATAAGAAAAAGGGAAAGAATGGGAAGGGTAATGCAAATAAATCCAACGAGCATGTTGGTGAGGGTCCAAAAGATAAAAAGAAAGTGAAGTTTCCATGCAAGTTATGTACTGGAGACCATCTTACTCACCTTTGCCCTAAAATTTAGGATGCGCAGCGCTTGTTAGCTTAGTAGGGTTATTCGAGTTCCCAGGCTGCATTGACAAACCCTTTTCCCCAAGGGCAACAGCTAGTTGTTGGCGCAAATCAAAATATTGGGGCTTCCTCTAGGGGCACCCAGGAAGGGGAAAATCCATCAAACATATACATGATGAGTGCTCACACATATATCGCCACGAGATCCCGTGATTATGGTGAAGATGAGTCTTCGAAAGCCAAGGGTGCTCCCAATGGTACTGAGCCGCTTCATATTACGAGGCCTACTATTGAGCCTATACCTTGAATGCCAAAAGCATCTACTAAGCGTACGACGATTAATACAAATGTCAGGGCTGCCCAAAACTACTCTGTTGTAGAAGATTTGGCGCAAAGTCCTTGTGCTATGTCAGCTCTTGAGGTGGTCCAGTCTTTCCCAGCTCAGCATAGTGCTCTACTCACTACTATCGGGGTTGTCGATCCAAAGAAATCTCTTGTGATTACATCCGATATGTCTAATTTTAAAAAGAGAATCCCCCATCATATGGCTTTTCATATCAAATCATCGTTCCGAAAATTGAATATCTTTCGGACGGTCATTGATGAGGGTGCTTCCACGTGTGTGATGTCTCTCGCATGTTGGAAGGGAATTGGATCTCCCGCAGCTGTTCCATCTGCTACTCTTCTGACTATGTTTGATGGTCATTCTCACAGACCGCATGGTATTGTCCCAGCTTTGCCCATCTGTGTTGGGGGCGAAACTGTAAATATAGAGGTTGAGATAGTTGATGCAAGCTTGGACTACAACCTTCTATTGGGGTGGAACTGGATTTATGAGATGCATGTCATTGCATCCATTATTTTGGATTATTTGTTTCCCTCACGAAGGGAGGATTGTTACAGTTGATCAACTGGACTGTTCTCATGTAGACCCGAATGCATCTACTGAATCAACTATTCCAAAGTTGGATAATACCAAGCCGCCTGTTGAGAATTTGGGGGTTGGAATGTATTCTTCTTTGATGGTTACTTTTGATATTCCACCTCATGGAAAATTTTAGGGCTAATATTCGCATGTGGGCTAATTTTCCATGGTTTTTCCAAAAAAAATATTTGCCAATTTCCATTTTTTTATAAAAATGATTCGCCCAAATTTTACAATATAAAATTATTTTACATTAAAAATTGCCAGCATTATATAGACAATATATATAATATCATTATAAATTTGAATAATTTTACAAATACATCAATAAACATTTTATAGTTTTCATATCAGGGACTAGTGAGATTCGCCAATATTTTAAACTTCAAGATGATTTTCCATCCTTAAAATTATCCCTGCTCCACCTCCTCCCATTCATATAAATGCAATCTTCATCCTCTCGTGGCTCCTGATGAGGAGAGTTCTTCGTAACCTTGTTTATTTTTCGACTTTGGACTTACCTTCCCCTTACCTCCACATTAGCGTAAGGTCAAGTGGGTGAATAGAAATTTCCAATGTCCTGCAATGAGATTATATCAATATATTGTTGGATTCCTCAGAAACAGCCCATCTTCTCTTTTCCCGAGGAGTCGGATGGAAATGGCTCCCATTGACTCTTAATTCCTTCTTTCCGCCAGATTGCTCTCTTGATACTAATTGAACTAATCTTCCATATGAAGAGGCCATCCTGGAAGCTATGACTGGTATAGATAGACCGTGGGATGATTTGCATCATCGGTCTTACTTTTTACCTGATTTGAACGAATTTGAATCAAGTTTTCCAAGTCCTTTGTCTCCTGGTCCTGTTCACCCAGTCCTGAACCCTTTAGCACCAACACAGGTATATGCTGAAGGGAACATGGCTGTGATTTATACAACTATCCCGGTGAACATTTCCAGGGATCCCAATGTTATAGAGAATGTCTTCATCAGAGCTGAATGTTCCCCTGAAGAGATTCAGATTTACACCGATCTCTTTAAAGAGTTTAGGGATGTATTTGCTTGGTCTTATGAGGAAATGCCTGGTATAGACCCATCTATTTTCCTGGATGAGATCAAGACTATAAAATCTAAGCTTCAGGAGGCAAAACTTTATCCATGTAATTCAGGGAAGGCCGGCAGCGATCAAAGCCAGGTAGAGAAGTCAGTTTAAGGTGGATTTATTTTCCTATCTTCTGATTTAATGGGCTTGACCTATTCGCCAAGGGATAAAACAAGGGGACACTGAGTTAACACTTGACTTTAATAAAGCAACGCAAAAGATAATTACCCCACACCATTTATAGACTGGATCATCGATGAGTGTTCCGATAACGAAATTTTCCTTCATGGACGGTTTCTCCGGATATAATTAGATTACTATCCATCTTGAAGATCAGCATAAGACTGCCTTTATTTGTCCCTGGGGTACTTTTGCTTACAAGAAGATGCCTTTTGGTCTTAAAAATGTTGGGGCTACTTTTCAGCAGGCCTTCCATGACATTAAACATATTATCGAGGCGTATTTGGATGATTTAGCTGCTCGTTATCGAAAGAGAATGGATCATCCTGCTCACCTCCGTCAAGTATTTGAACGATGTCATTTCTACAAGATTAGGTTGAATCCAAACAAGTGTGTTTTCGTGGTCACATCTGGTTAGTTATTGGGATTTATAGTGTCTACGGAAGGGATTTGGGTAGATCCCTTCAAGGTAGAGGCAATACTTCTATTGCCTCCCCCGTCTTCTATTCGTCAACTTCAAAGTCTACAAGGAAAAGCTAATTTTCTTCGGATATTTATCATAAATTATGTTGAAGTTACCAAAGGATTTATGAGATTATTGAAAAAATGAGTCCCATTCTTTTGGGATGACTTTGCTCAACGCTCATTCGATGCTTTGAAAAAAGCATTGACCTCTGCTCCTATATTGAGTCCACCTGATTATAGCAGGGTTTTTTTTTTGTATCTTGCAGCAGCAGAATCTACCATTGGTATGGTTCTGGTTCAGGAGGATGATGCTCTTGTATAGCATGTTATATACTACCTTAGTCGAGGCTTGGTAGGACCTGAACTCCGGTATACTCTGATAGAGAAGCTGGCTTTAGCAGCTGTTCATGCTGTATAGCGACTCAGACATTATATTATTCTACGAAAAACTTATGTTTTGGTAGCAGTCAATCCATTTCAGTTTGTTCTCAGTAGGTGAGTGATTGGGGGAAAATACAATAGATGGATTATGATTTTGCAGGAATTTGATCTTGAGTTTATGTCTACCAAGTCCAAGAAATCATTGGTTTTCGCAGAATTAATCTCCGAGTTGCCCTGTGGAGAAGAGATAGTTTATGATGAATCCTTCCCGGATGAACATTTGTTTCTCATCTCTGCACAGGATCCTTGGTATGGGGATATCATTTTGTATCTTCATATTGCGAATTTTCCCTCTACTTTTTCAAAAGATGAGCGCCGTAAATTGCGTCACTTGGCTAAAAATTACTTAATTATTGGTGATGCTTTATACCGTCGAGGGGTTGATTTAATCCTGAGACGTTGCTTAACTCTCAAAGAAGCTGAGGTTGTGCTGAATGATTGCCATACTGGAGCTTGTGGTGGTCATTTATCTGGGCGTGCTACGTACTCTGCACTCATTACTGGATACTTTTAGCCTTCGATTTTCAAATATTGTATTGATTCGGTCAAAAAAGTGTCATCAATGTCAAGTTTACATCAAAATGCGTGCTCATCAGCTCGCTTTTCCCGCCCAAGGTTACTATCGGTCCCTTTACAAAGTGGGGTATTGATTATACTACTTGTAACCCGCCTTCGGCTAAAGGTCACAAGTATATTATTGTAGCAGTAGACTACTTTACGAAGTTGGTCGAGGCTATGCCTACTTTTGGGAATGATGGTGAGACAACAGCTCTTTTTCTTTTCAACCAGGTTATTGCTTGTTTTATTATTCCTAGAGAGATTGTCATTGATCATGCCAGTCACTTTCAGAATAGCATGATGGCTGAGTTGGCTTTAAAATTAGGTTTCCGGCAGGAGCATTCATCTCTGTATTATCCTCAGGCCAATGGGCAAGTGGAAGTTGTGAACAAATCCTTGAATACCATTCTTCAAAAGAAAATTAATAAAGCTCGATCCAACTGGCATATCATGTTGTATCCTTCACTTTGGGCGTATAGGATGTTAGTGAAAACTGCAACTGGCTTTACTCCGTTTCAACTAGTTTATGGGCTGGAATCCATATTTCCCATTGAATGTGAGATTGCTTCTCTTAAGTGATCTATTGAGCTTCTTCCTGACACTTCTAGTCTTGAATAACGTCTCCTTCATTCGGAACATCTTAACGAGCAGTGTTGCAATGTTGCCACGATGAATGAGGCACATCAGAAACGAATCAAAGTTCAGTACGATAAGGCAGTCAAACCTAGGGTTTTTTCGGAAGGTGACCTGGTTTTGGTCTATGCCCAAGAGAAGGATGCCCTAGGCGCAGGAAATTTTAAGTCTATGTGGTATGGCCCCTTCATCGTTAAAATAGTCATTAAAAAAGGAGAATATGCCTTGGTTTATTTTGAGGGAAATGAGTTGGTGGAGCCCAGAAGTGGGCTCTATTTGAAAAGGTATTATGCCTAGGCTTTAGCCTGGCATTTTTCTTTTGTATATAGTAGTTTTTATTTTGTACATGTCTGGTTTTTAGGTCTTTGATATGATGGTGATGTTTTTGATCTGCTTTGGCAAGTTGTGTCAAATGTCATGAGTCATTATGGTTTCACCGATGGTGCTAGTAGACACACCGAGAACTTGGCTTCCGCGGCTTGGGTGCTTCATCATCCATCCGGTCAGTTGTTAGTATCAAGAGGAATCTGCATTGGTCCTGCTTCCAATAATATAGTAGAGTACACTACACTTATTTATCTACTCTAAGAGGCAATATCTTTGGGTGTTGATTCATTGGTAGTTTTCTTGGACTCCCAGCTGGTGATGTCGTAGTTGAACAATACTTATCGGGTTCGAGATCCATTTTTAATCCGGTTGTTTTTGAGGGTACGTTTGTTACAAAGATCATTTCAATTTTTAACATTCATTCATATTCCTCAAGCAGACAATCGGATGGCAGACTCATTAGTTAATCAAGCAATTGATTGGCATATTAATCATTCCATACATTAAGATTTAATCATCAAAAACATCATGCATTTTTTTTACATTTGTCACATCACATCAAAAATCGCTGTATATATATCATCAAAGTGTTCAAAAACTATACAAAATTTGGATCCATAAGTCATACAAAAATTAGGGCTTATTCCTGATCATGTTTAGTATCAAAAAATATACAATAATCCAATAATCATATCTATCTACTCCTATGGTCCCTGCCCAAAAATCGTGTTCCTATAGAACACGATTGCAGTAGCGACTCGGCGGAATAATTGCACCCAGTCACATGGTACTCCCACTACCCGTCTCTGGATGGCCTCAGGTAGATCTTCCACTACAGCCAGAGGCACTTGGCGAGTTAAACCCTCCAAGTTCCTCTGTACAGCATGGAGGGTCTTGTCTGGGTCTACAGTATCCTCCTTGCCTCTGTGGCACTTATGTCGTAGGTAGCCCTCAGGACGGACCGGTCCAATATCTGTATCATGGTCATCATAATATTGTAATTCATTTTGAATCCAATCAAAAAACATGTTTTGTTTTCACATTTTTTCACATATATTGAAAAAATATACTAAAAATTATATAATAAAAAAAATTGCGATCTTACCAATTGCACCCCATGCCGCGCCAGGTGGAAGGACGAGGTCAGGATCACCTCGGAAATCCATCCCGACATAGGGGTAGTCTTCCACTGCTATGACTTGTTCTGCCCACCATTGGAAGAATTCGTCATCCCAGGTGGTTCGGGGAACTTCACTTCCCCCCAGTCTCTTCATCAGATCAGCCCATCGGGCAATTCTTGGGTCTCTTGGGCTGTTGCTTGAGGGGATCACTTTGGGTCGAAGCCCATGAATCTTCTCAAAGAAGAATTTCGTCAAAATGGTTCAATACCCGAAATGATTTGTTTTAGCTTTCCGGATGGAGGTCAGTTGTTGCTTCATATTCATTAGTAGAGCTATGCACCAATCATATAGGTGAACTAGGCATTCTACTGCTATGCTCATTTGTGTCCTGGATGCCTAATGCAAGGAAGAAAATCCTACTACCCTGGCGATGGTAAACAGGAGGATCTTCATGTGCAGCTCTCTCAAATCTTTTATAGCAATCTGAACCCCTACTTTTTTGGACCCCTCTACACAGTAGACGTGGACATAGTCATCCACCGTAAGCCCTCCCATAGGCTTGCCATGCAAATCTACTGGGTCTCCCCTCTGTGAGAGTCTAGTAATGAAGTAGATGTCTTCAACTCTATGTGTATAGGAATTTGATCTATTATGAAGCAATCTTCCTCCGGTTCCTAGTAATTTACCAGCATTTCAAGCAACCGGACATTACTTTTCATATTTGGCATTTTGAAAAATTTTAGCAATCCACAATTTCAGAGGATATCGAGCGATTGTTGATCTTGTAGCACTTCATTATCAATTTCACTATGCTCACATTCCCTCCAAGAGATGGTCATCCTAAAACAATTCATTTATTTGTTCATTAGATGCGTTTTTTTTACATCGCGAGTTGTGCATACGCGACTTACCCTGTAGACAGTCGTGTATCATACGCCGCTTGGTCCATATGAACCTGCGTATGCGTAGAGCCGTAGATTAAAACAAATTTTTTTATGGTGAAATTTCTAGATTTCAATCCTATTAATGGAAAAAATTGATAATAATGATGGATTACGAGCTTACCTGACTGATTCGGCGAAGTTTGACCACTGATTGCTCCTGTTTTGATGAAAGAGGGTTTTTCTCCAGAGCTTTTTTTCCAAATCAGTAAGTAACAATGAACGAAATATGAGGTAACATGTGTATTTATGCCCAGAAATTGAATTTTTTTGCAAAAATTCGTTATGCCTATTTTTTCAATCTATCTTAAGCTGCATAACCCAGATGCTTGTAAGTGTCGAGATTAGTATATTTTCAGGTAAATTTTGATGAAGTTGAGATTTTTCCGGTTTTTGATCCATGACTGCTAACCCGTCATGGCAAGTATATGATCTTCACTAGCATATAGGTTAGGAAATCCATTCTCTGTTGCATTTTCCATACTAGCCTCCATTCTGATCACTTTCCATAGGGTCGATCCCATCAGGTCATGATTATTTCACCCATTTCACTCACCGATTATTTAATCATGACTTGGTGGTAGAGCCTTCCTTTCCATGGGCTTCCTAGTTAGTTCCTCACTAGCACTTGTTGCCCATGCTGCGTTTTATGTAGGCTCAGGAGTCCACTTTAGTCTCACCATGACTTATGTGTTGAAGCTTCATTCTTCTTCTTCTTCACTATCATTTTTTCTGGCTATTACCCTAGAGGCTCCCTAGTGTCATTGAGTTGTATTACTGCAATGCATATTGGCTACTTGTTTATCCTGGCCTTTAGCCGGCTTCATTTGGACTCGATGTTTAAGCCATCTTTTGACCTTGACTATCTGTACAAGTTAACCATTGCATGCACTTAGCTATCGCGACTTGACACCCTTTTTACCCATGGATGGAACATTCCTTTGAGTATCGCTTACCAGTTTCCACCACCTTGCATTGAGCATAGGATCGTTCCTATCCCAGGAACTAGTGCATCTGTTTCTTGATACTCGTTCTATCCATTGTACCATAGCATTCTTTTATTCTTTTTTAGGCTTATTATATGAAAAAGACAAAAAAATAAAATATAACAAAAAGAGCGGGAACGGGATGTAACTTCGTAATTTGATGGTAGTACAGTGTCAGTTTGTCGCCCTTGAACAAAGCACATACACTTATATATTTCCTTCATTTGGGATGGTTTTAGTTTTGACCTAGGTTCAGCCTTTGCCTTGTTTCACTGGTCAGTCCTCCCCCGGTTGGTTATCTCTTCCAATCATATGGAGAGTTTGTTTTTGCCTCTTGCATAATAGACTTATACATTGTCACTTTTTACTGCCATGGTCATCACGAGTCGTGCTTTTGTTCAAGGGAAGTTTAACCAAATTCGGACATTCTGCGGTGTCTCTTGACTCATTATTCAGTCGGCCTTCCCGGTCTTGTTATTATCTTGTTCTATCACATCAGATGTTTTGGTCTTCTGCTCGTGCCGGTTTGAGAAGGTCTCCATTGACTTCTCGCTGGCGGGTTTGTCTCTTATCGACTACGACACATTGCTCTGAGAGCAAACCTAGAGCCGCACCCTGGCCCTATTTCCATCATTGATAGGTGACCTTGTGCTTAGCATTTGATCATCATTATGGGTCTTTGACTGAGTGGTTTCCCCTGTGTTCGACGTCAGCACACATTATCACACTTGGGATTCGTGCAGTACCTTGATTTTCATTTGACCCTATCGGTGGATTTCTCGCCTCTGTGTTAGCTTTCATTATTGGTTGGTTCAGAGGGTTTCTTCCGTGCGCTAGCTTCATCTTGTGCATGTCGGAAACGTACTTCGGTTTTGGTTCCATCACTCTACTTCGTCCGATTCCTTCCAAATCTTGGCCTGCGGGTTACACTCGCGCTGGAATGATGTGGGATGCCTTAATGCCTTCCTTCCAGCAGATCTTTTCCCATCGACTCCGACTCATTGCTCTGGGAATAAGGTCTAGAGTCTTTTGTCAGTACCTTAGGGTTTGTAGTCATCAGTGGCAGACTCTTCGCTATCGACAGTGGGGATTCATCATTGCCTCCTGATTGGTAGATTCTTCCAAGTGTTCAACTTCAACTCATTCATTCGCACTTGTTAGATTGTACTGGGGCACCTTGACACTCATTTTCATTATCGGTGGGTTGTCTCGCGTTTGTTAATGATATACATTATTGACCGGTAATCAAATGATTTCTCACATGGTCGACTTCAGCTCATTTATTCCCATTGTGTAGAATTGTGCTATCGAGATCGGTGAAGACCTCGGGTTGCATCAACATCTTTCGGTTCACTTTTTTACAGTCCATTCAGTTTCTACCAGTGATGTCATCCACCTTTATATGCCGCAATGTCAGTACAACAACATCCTATATGTTGGCTCCCAAGTTTCGTGATTGTACCATGTGTTCCACCCCTTATGATTTGGTCCCTGGAGATTCAGTTACTTTTGTGATCAGACATCCATTTTCAGCACTATTGATCAGTTTGATATATGTGATACTTGGACATTGATTCCGACTTGTACTTCCGGGCCGTGCTCAGTTGATTCATTATGTACTTTCAGTTCAGCTATACTTGTATACATTCTGGATCTATTTTGTACTTTCTATATGGATATATTTTTGACTGAGCATGGGTATGCCCGCCTCAGACATGAGCTGACTCTCTTTTTTCTTTCATTGGTTTTTGGTAGGCTGAAATCTGGTGAAGTCCTCTTTTGTCCTTGTGAAGTTCTTTCTATGCACATAATACATTTCGGCCATCATGTACCCCTTCTGACATCATATATTAGGGGGCATCTGTTATAGCATCATTTTTCACCCTTATGTGATTCATGATTGTCTCTTTGGCCTTGGGCACCCATTCCCACAGACTTGAATAAAGTTCATGAAAAACAGTGTTTAAAATCCCATACGCGGATATGCCCAGACTTTTCCGCATGTATACGCGAGTCCAGAGATACTTTTCCGCGTATGCCATTAAAATCATTAAAAATATATATAAAAATCCCTATTTTCGAGGCTGGGTTGATGGTTATTCCCGTAATTCAACCACCCCAGCCCGTGGCCAACTGTTTCTAACAGATTGAAACTACTTTGAGGGAGTATAAAAGCCCCTCATATGCATGGCCTAAGGGAGAGAGAAAATTATAGACATTATACTCTGTTGGAGCCCAATTCAAGTCTGATTTCCCGTGCCTCCTGCACTTCCCAGATTTTTACAGGAAACCCTTGTTTCCTAGAGATGTTCATCAACTTATATGTCATCTCGTGTGCACAAGTCTTGAAAGAATCCTAGTGAGGCAAGGGCGGGACGGATCCGGACGACGGTCTGTTCGAAAATCGTGGAAGGATTCAAGTGATCTCTCCACCTTTCTATTATTGTACACGTTGTTCGTAATGAAGAAGAACCATCTTGTTCCCAAATTCACGTGTTAATATCTGCTTATATATGTGAAAGACTGTTAATTAAACATTTATTATTGTTTATATGATGTTTCACATGGATCATACTAGCATTTAGGGAAGATATATGTTGTACAACTAGATTCCCATGCACGTTTCTTCTTGATTTTCAGGTCGAAGAGGAAGAAGGGTTGCTGAGGGTTTGGACCCCGCGGGATCTACATCAAATGTAGGATCTATGAGTGAGTTCTACAATTGATAATATCTAGTTTTTAGCGTACAATTTTGGTGGTGTGAGTCCTTCTTGAATAGCATGCCCTGATCTATGGAGGTTTCTAACCCAATGACCTCTAGGGAGTTATTTCCCGAAACACCCACAAATTATAATTAAGCCAAATAAAGTCTTTTCCTAAATTCCCTAAGGGAAAATTGTGGCTCTAAGTGGTGGGGTTGAATTGGCCTTAGGTGGCAGCATAGAAGAGGCACGAAAGGGAAAGCGTGGGATTGGCTAGAGTAAGGCAACACATGATTGGTCAAGGAGAGGAAACACAAGCTAAGGTGGGACCCAAGGCATATGTTGGGCCTTAATGGATAAAAGGAGTAAGGGAAGGCTCATTTGGATTCATTTATTCATAGTTTATTTTATTATTTTCATTTTGATAGAGCATGCTTGAGCCAGAGAGGCAGGTCTGCAGTGATGTTTAGCACACGAGATCTTCAAGGGGAGATCTCAACCTCTGCCTTAGGGGAAATTGAGTGCCTACTGACAAGAGGATTTCCACCCTTTTTTGAGGGAATTTTATACTGACAACATCAGGAGGAAGCGTAGCCATTTCTGGACTGCGTAGAGGAGAAGTAGATTGTGCACTCGAGGACGAAGTGTGTTGGTGGTTCCTGTGATTTAGCAGATTTTGCAATGCCAAATGACAAGACAACATCAAACCACTTTGGGATCTCAGGATCTAGACCTCCTAGATCCAGAGAGGGATCTCTCTATAAAGCAAAGAATAATATATCTTTGAAGTTCAATTTAAGGTATTAGGCTAGCTATAGGGCACAAGGGGTTTTTGATTTGTTTGTTTGGTTTGGAAACATGAAAAAAGGATTCCGTGTAAGGTAAAGGAATGAGTAGTGAAATATTTTTGGCAATAGGGAGATAATTCAAAAAGAATACAAGTCCATTGGGCAATGGGGTCATAAAAGGGTTTACTTGCAATTCAAATATCCAAGGCTTTCAAAGGGCTAGTCATGTAAAACAGAGGATCTCTTAAGATGATAGTATGGGATGAAACAATAAGGAAATGAATGGGAATGAAAAGGAAACCTTCCAAGGTGACCACTTCAGATTAAGTCAAGGGACAGGGCATACCATATACCTCTATGATCAAAACTCCTGATGAGGCTAACTCTGAAGACAACAATCCAGCAGTCCTCCTGACTACTTTCAGATAGTAGCAAAAATTTAAGTTAAACACAGAGTGAAGTCTATGATCAGAGAAAGACTTTTAACCTTCTCTGATTTTGGCATTTAACTCAAAGGGATCTTAGAAAGGTTGACTGTTGGAAAGGGAACCTAGGGGACAGGGCTAATCACTAAATCTCCCTATTTTCCTATTCTTTCAGCAAAACCAAACAAGAACATCCAAGAAACAAATTCTAAATTCATACATCAGTAAGCATGGACAAACCAACTTCTATACTGGTTAAGTTATGTTGCATTTTTTCTAAGATACATGAATAGCAGAAAACATAAAGATAAGAAAGTGCAGGAAGAATTAGGGTACTTGCAGCAATATATCCTAAGTTAAAATTACTTATTCTTATTGAAGAAAATGAAACATAATGTAACATAGAGGGAAAACAATAAAAAAAAATAAACACATCACCAATGACTTAGATCAGGATCTGATAAACATGCTTTTCATATTAGTAGAGCAAAACTAGTCACATACACTCTTGTCCAATAGCTTGATATCATCCAAAAATCATCTCCCAGCCTATTTACAACTACTACTCACAGAACTCTAACTCAGTAAAACAACTTACAATCAGTGATTTTCCAACAACCAACCAACATTTTCAATGTAGTTTACAGGGGTTCTTATAGGAGAATGAGTGATAGTAGTAGTATATATGAACTTAAATGACTCATTAAGACAGAGGAGAGGAAGGTCGAATGCCCACTCTGCATAATGGATTTGCATTAACCGTTGGTACCCCTTTAGGCTGGTTTAGAAGTCTTTGTCAGATTGACAATAACTTCAAATATGTTTCTTTGAAGTACTTTCTGGCTACCGGTACTCTGTTTTTCCTTCTGAGATAAGAAAGGTGGATAGTTTGGCTTGCAGGTCTTCCATGCCTTCATAACTATTGTCCTAACAGTTTTAAGGACTTTTGTCAAAGTAGTAACTGTTTTGGTGCTTGAGGGAGAATGGAGGAGATCCTGTAGTTAGTCCTTCTTTGGAGAGGAACGTTCTGCTGATCTAGCTCTGATTGTGTTTAGGCTTCATTTAGCCTCTTTAATCATCTTCATGGTTCTAATCCTTGCTAACTGTGGATTAGGCTTCTTGGTCTTCAATATTGTGCCTTAATCCTTTAGCTCTGCTCTTCTGTACAGGTGTCCGAGGTTTTCTAATCTGGAGGATTTGTTCGTGGGCCGATGATCATGATTCATCGACTACTTAGCATTGAAATCAACCCTTTATTCATCCCCTGCACGATATTTAGGTTGCAGGATCGTCACCCTGGACCTTTCTGTCACCTGCCTGTGACTATGGGGAAAATACAGATGAAATGCCATTAAATCTGAAAACATTAGATAAACCTATTATAAAAACCTGCGAAAGTGGGGATGATTGCTTCGGAGGCTGGTGAGGGTGGCGGAGCAGTGAGGGAAAATGTGAGCGCAACGGAAAAATGGGAGAAAATCCTGGCAGAGCAGCTAACCAGGTGCAAATAGAGGTTTGGGCGCGACAGCGAACATGATCCGTTGGATTAGAACAATCAACGGTGGAGATTCATTGATGAAGTCATTGGGGAGATCAAATGAATAGAAAATGGATGGGGGCAAGATTAAATCAGAACTGTCTGATCTCGGAGATCAATGGCTGGGAAAAAACGTGAAAGGCAACGATGCGAAGGGCAGCGGTATAGCAGAAAACCGGGAATGTTTTTTGCACGGTGAAATGGGGGGGAGGCGGTATTGCCTTTTGGAACGTGATTCCATTCAGCGATTGACGCATGGAAAATGAAAACCGCCCATATTTTGCAATTTTGAAACGTTAAAATTTGGGCACAAAAATTACGCAATATTGGATAGCGACCATCAGATCTGGAGTGTCAGATTAAATGACATGGGTTGCACGCGATAGGCAGCAATGTGTACGAGCGGAACATATGGTGGGGCCCGGTAGTGACGTAAGGTGGCTTGTCGCGGGGTGAACCGCAATTTAAGTGTGAACCGTCGGATCTGATGATCGGGCGATGGGGATTCAAAGATGAAATGGACGAGGAGCATATGAGCAGGTGAACGAGTGGAGGAAGGATGCCCAATGGTCGTTTATCTCTGTAGATCAACGGTCCTGATTTATTTCAAACCATAACGTCGGGACATAATAAAATAAACAAAAGACAAGGTTTAAATGGGGGTTTCTTGGCCCTTTAGCACCCGATTGCGGGGCTATAGTCATATGAGGCGGGGGTTTTAAAATCCATAATCCCTTGGGGGCTAAAAAACTTTATAATGCAAAAGGGTGTTTTAGGCCAAAAAACAGGGATTTTTAAGCCAAATGAGGTGTTCCGATAGGTAAAAAGGAGGATTTTTAAACCAAATAAAGGGAAATATAAGGTTTTAATATGGTTAAGATGATTTAGGGGTTAAATGAGGGATTATAGAGGAGTTTTGTGAAGGGAATAAGGATGACAAATGGGGATTTTGTGGGAGTGAAATGGAGAAAATGGAGGCCTTTTTTAGAACAACTTCTTTCACAAACAGCAGGGTTCATTAATGGAATCAGTAGTGAAGATTATTTAAAGGATAGAAGGCACATGGAGGCTTCAAGAATGATAGATTTACAAAGGAAATGTTTCTCTTGAAGGCTCAGAAACATATTTAGCCACCTCTTTGCTTTGACAAATTATTATAGGTGGCTAATAGAGTGTAGTGAGGAGTTTGAATCAGGAGGTTGGAGAGAAGGGAATTCCCATCGTGAGATTTGGAGGGGAGGCTATCCACCTCCTACCAGGGTTTATTGTATCATTCTGGAGACATTTCTTAGTAGATTCTTCTATTGGTTCGATTTTTCCTAGCGATTCATTGTGCCAAGCCCAATAGGGCCAATTTCTGAAGCCAAAAATAGGACAAAATATTTTTAGGTTTTTCCGGGTTTATTGAGGAGAAGCCAAGATTAATTTGGCAGAATTTTCTAGGTAGAATTAAGAAGGAAAACTAGGATCCCAACTCAACCACCATCTAGAGGAGCTAGGGAAAAATTAGGTAGAAATTATAAGGTCAATATTTGGAAATATCCTAGTGGATTATTGTGGGTTTCTTGAGCAGAGACCGTGGTTAAAAGCCCAAAATTTTCTGAGAAATATTACAGGCCATAGTAGTAGATTCAGTGGAGCAGTAGCAGCATTTCTGGGCTAGTCAGCGTAGAGAGAGAGCCACGCAGAGCCACTTCTAGTAGGAGATTTAGCTTGGGTTTGAGTTTTTCTTCAGCCTGCTTTGAGCAGGCCTGAGTGCAAACTCTCCAGCACCACAACTGCACTTATTCTATTCAATTTAATAAAATGGCTCAACAGTGGTATTTGGCTCTAGTTTACATTTTTTGATGATATGTTTTATGTTGTCGTAGTTTTTGTTCTATTTGCACTTTTATTGTTGTTAATCCTAGTTTGGGATATTACAGTGGTATCAGAGCTCAAAGACTTGGCTCAGCCTATGGAGCACGTGGTCTATGGCACCAGAAAATAGAGGTTGAAAATATGGGGGAGTCAAGGAGCAAAGGTGAAGCAGCATTTGGTAACATCTTTAAGGCCTTAAATGATTTAGCCAAAGGACAGAAGGGAATGTTGGAAAGATTCAAGAAATAGAATAGGAATGAGAGCATCCATCATGAATCCCTATTTGGGGAGAATTTAAGGGTCTCACAATAGTGTGACCACCCTTTACCAACCACTTACCCACTAACCTTCAGTAGGCCAACTAGGACCATGTTGCCTACATTTTTACCTTCAATCCCGCGTGACAAAGATATGTGGCGTGATCATATACATATGGGATATTATTTCCGAGAATGGAAGTCGATGGGGGGAAACTTCAGAGCAGATTTTCCCTTTAGAGATTACTGCCAACTCAGGCAGGATGAAAAATGTAGGAACATTGGGGGTTCTAGCATGCAGAGCTCAAAGTTGCAGCGTGCCATTGGGAGGATACCTTTTCCCAAGTATGATGGATCCACCAAGTGTATGGCTCCGGATCAGGTGGGAAAGTTGAATACCTTTTTCCATCTTAACTTAGTAACAAAGGGTGAAGCCATTACAATGGCTACCTCACACTTAGAGGATGAGGGCACACATGATCATGGGGAGCATATGGATACACCCAGTATGACGCAGGGGTCACCCGTGTTGGAGACTTCCTTGAACATGTTGGTTGACATCCAGGCTCAGGAAACATAGCCTACCCCAAATAGTGTCATCCATTAAGGTGATAGTGAGGCCAATGTACGAGTCTTGAATTGGTAACAACATAGAGCAAATGGGTGAGGTGGTGATATGTATCCACCTATGATGAGGTGTTAGGAGATACAGAGGTATTGGACGATGGTCGCACACAACGGTGTCATCAGCTTCGAGCCGACCTTCTAGTTTTGAAAGGGAAGGCCACATCAGTACGAGAGGCTATTTTGTTATAGAACGAGGAGCTAGAGGGCATGAGAGTGGTTTGTGCCGAGTCAGCAACCAAGTTGGCCCACATTGGGGAACGACTGGATTCCCTAATGGTACAACTAGAGGGCACATTGGAGTGTCAGAGCAGTGCCCTTCAGGCATGCATAGATGGGGCTAGCAGCATTGTTGGGTCACCTCTTTCCATTGGAGAGAGAGAGAGGCGGAGCCACCTAGTCAAATATCATACGTTGACTTGGATAGCGGTATGAGACGATCAGAGTTGCACAGGGTGCAACATCCACATGTTGAGGTTGGATGGCGAGAGATTTTGAGTTGGTACCTGGTGGAGTGGGTTATGGAGATAGTGGTGGACCCGGGTGTAGTTCAGCAGGAGTTTCCAGGTGCTGGGAATATAGGAACCCCAGACTGGCATTGGGATCTAGGCGGGATCACCTATCATTTCCCAGGCAGGTCGGTTGAATATGTCTTGGAGGGTACAGTTGGCCTAGCAGTTGAGCATGCACATTTTCTAGGGGAGTTCCGGTCAGCTCCAGTGGCCAACCAGTTTATGGGTATAATCCCTAGGTTGTCTTGGTATGACATTTGTACACGGGGTCACAGGGTGATCAACATACCTTGGCAGAAGCTTGTCGGAGGAGGTGGCATTGGCAGGCCACCGGACGGTACACCTTGTATGGAGCCAGGATTCTTCACATTTGCGTGGGGAGCATAGAGGTTGTAGTGGAGCATATGAGTGATGGCATCAATAATGACACATAGGGGAGATTCACTTCTCATACCCCCACCCCTCCATGAGGTTTTGGAATGATGATCCATCCATAAGCGGAGTGTATTGATGCAACGATGAAGGGGATGATACTTATTGGGGGTGGTCCGACATGTAGATACACAAATATAGGCCATCACATCCAAGGATGTGTGGGAGCATATATCATTGAGCAGTGGACTACCGGTGGACATTGAGGTGCATGGTGGTGTGCCATAGTGTGTGGGAATGCATTGTGGAGTAGGAGTGTCTTACATCACATTGAGTACATGCGAGGAGTGACTAGTGCCTTGACACAGATAAGCCATGGGATAGTATAGGGTGGTACAATAGTAGATGGGGTATGCCGCAGTGTGCAGTGGCATGTCGAGGAGTACATGGATGATCGATGGTATGTAGGGGTGTATTGTGTTGCAAATTAGGGTCACTAGAGTATTGCCTCCTGGGAGGCTCATGGACGGATGCATCAAGCATACCTTTGGGGGTATTTCACCTAGGACCGATGGGCAGATAGATGAGCGATACTTGACGACATTTGTGGGGACTCACATGCCTGACCCTCTTCTACATCACTCATGGGAACAGTCGATTTTATTCTTGTCCTTTATCACTCTAGGCATGAGCAAGGAGGTACGTGAAGCTCAACCAAGATATTTAGATGACACTCAACACATTTTGGGAGATACTTCTCAACTGTGGCATTGGGTCGGTGCATTAGTTGTAACCACGGGTTGGGGGATGAGATGATCATCTACAGGGGTGCCATATCAATCATCACTGAGCCTACACCTGGGGATCAGGTCATGATGGAGACATGTGTCACTCTTTTCTTAGGGCATGTCAAGACCATGAATGAGCAAAGAATACTGGGTACAAGCAAAGGATACTGGGTACAGCCGAGGTAGGATCCCAGTATGTGTCTGGGCTCAAAACAATGTATCGACACATCATTAATAGGGTGGATGGCAGACCCATTGGAGATGGTTGGCACGAACAGGAGGGATCCACATATCTTGAGTTGATTGTGAGTGTCAGATATCCATCTATTGGTTGCATTGACGGGGTGGCTATTTTTCACATATGGCTTCCAGCAGTCTTCGGTACTACACAATGGTAAGCACATGGTTGGTTAGCATGCATCATATTTTCCCATGATATATGGACCCTCTATATTGGTCACATGCAGGGAGGGATTCCTACAGTTGTCAAAGCTATGTTGCAGCAGGTTCGACTATGGTAGGTAGAGATTCAGCTGATTGATAGACCATTTTGTCTCATGATGGTCGGAGTTAGGATAGAGAATGATCTAGCTCATTATCAGGTTGGCACATGGGGATACTTGGAGGCCTCCATCGGATGGCGAGGCTGAATTTATCTGTTGCTACATAGGATCGGAGTTAGATGTGAGGAGGTAGATAATGGCATCAAGGTGATGCCCGGGCAGGATGAGCTTAGCTCTCACCGACCTTCTGCCACTAGGCCTCACGAGAGGAGGATCTGATCTACACACAATGGGGAGTATGCCATAATCATAGTAGTGTATCATCAGCATGGTGGTATCACTCTGAGTTCAACAGGGGGCCTAATCATCACCACTCTTTACAACTCAATACCCCTTAGGGATGAGATGGCTACCATAGGGGGAGATCATGAAGATCTTCCATTGTTCTTTAGTGATTCCCCGATGTCTTAGGGAACCACAGTAGCTTGGTAGGTGGGCCAACAACATGATATACGAAGAAGCTCATGTGAGCAAGACACTATCTCTACAGGGATTAGGTGGTATCTTTGAGGGTCTACACTTGGAGTGCATGGAATGGACTACTTGGTAGGGAAACTTCATGGGGAGTGGCGCATAGTGCCATATCATCATGATTCCCTACTCACTGATGGTGTGCAGAGGGATTATGTTACTTATGCATGTAGGATGGTGAGTGGAGGAGGGGGATCTTCATGTTGGATAGGATGGCTTGGGATATGGGTATTGAGGGATCCCTTCATATCAGGGTGATAAAGAGGTCAGGGATGATTTAGTGGCGCATCTAGGACCCTGGAAAATTTTGCAGTGATCATGGGGAAGCATCAGCTAGAGAGGTTTCTTGTTCAGGAATTGCTTGAGTACAAGAAATTTTTGGTGGGGAGGACTCTAAAATTCCAAATTAGCAGTCAACTAATTGGAATATCAATTTTGATTTATTTTGGAATTTCCTAATGTTGGTTGGAAATAAAGAGGTAGGGGACCCACAACTAATAATTAAGCCAAATAAATTATTTTTTTAAATTCCCTAAACGAAAATTGTGGCTATAAGTGGTGGGGTTGAATTGGCCTTAGGTGGCAGCGTAGAATAGGCACAAAAGGGACATCGTGGGATTGGCTAGAGGAAGGCAACACGTGATTGATCAAGGAGAGGAAGCATAGACCAAGGTGGGACCTGAGGCATACGTTGGACCTTAATGGATAAAATTAGGAAGGGAAGGCTCATTTTTATTCATTCATTCATTCAGCTATTTTCTTCTTGTCATTTCGACAAAGTGCGCTTGATACGGAGAGCCAAGACTACAATGTTGTTTAGCAAAGGAGATCTTCAAGCGGAGATCTCAACCTCTATCTCAGTGGACTTCGAGTGCCCACTCAGGAGAGGAGTTCCACCCTTTTGTGAGGGAATTTTCGACCAGCAACATCAGGAGTAAGCGTAGCCATTTCTGGACTGCTCAGAGGAGAAGCAAGTTGCGCAGAGGAGGACGTAGTGTAGTGAGGAGTTTGAGTCAGGAAGTTGGAGAGAAGGGAATTCTCATCAAGATATTTTCAGGGGAGGATAGCCACCTCCTACCAGGGTTTATTGCAGCATTTCTGAGACATTTCTGAGCAGATTCTTCCATTGGTTCGATTTCCCCCAGCAGTTCATTGTGCCAAGCCTAAGAGGGCCAATTTCTGAAGCCAAAACTAGGACAAAACCTTTCTGGGTTTTTATCAGTTTATTGAGTAGAGGCCAAGATTAATTTGGCATGATTTTCTGGGTAGAATTAATAAGGAAAACCAGGATCCCAACTCAGCCACCAGCTGGAGGAACTACGGGAAAATTAGGCAGAAATTCCGAGGTCAATATTTGGAAACATCCTTCGTGAGTTATTGTGGGTTTCTTGAACAGAGACCTTGGTTAAAAGCCTATAATTTTTTTAGCATTATTCTAGGCCCTAATAGTAGATTCAGTGGAGCAGAAACAACATTTTTGGGCTAGGTAGCGCAGAGACAGAGCCATGCAGAGCCACTTCCAACAGGAGATTTAGCTTGGGTTTGAGTTGTTCTTCAGCCTGCTTTGAGCAGACCCATGTGTAAGCTCTCGAGCACCACTATTGTAATCATTTCATTCAATTTAATAAAATGGCTTTGTAATATTCCAAAATTTGCCTACAATAAATTGGAATATTAATTTTTTCTAATTTCACTTATGAGTTGAATAATTGGGTGAGGAGGCCCAAAAATAATAAAAACATGGATGAAATCCCTCTTAGTATGAAAGGGGATCATTAGTGGAGTTGGATTTCACACCCTCATGTGTGAAAGAGGACATTTGCAAGAAGACAAGGTCAAGTTTGACCAAGTCAAACAGCGCAGAGGTAGGAGGTGGAAAGCATCTTGTGGGACAGCACAGTGAAAGAGGAGGGAAGTTTCCTTGATGGAGGAAACCCTAAAGAGTAGGACCCATGGAGAGGGGGCTCTCATTTTTTTAAAAGGAGGGCAAGGTAGACATTGTTTCTCATGCATATGATTATTGATTTCTTATCTATTTAGACTATTTGTAGTCTCTGGCTGTTTAGCTGAGTTGTAGTGTTGTTTAGCACGAGGGATTCCTGTTTAGGATTTCCTCTCCTTCTTGAGAGGCATCTTGAGCTATTGCACTTAATTTCTCCACACCCAAGCTCAAGGCAAATGCCATTCCTTCAGCTACAGCGTTATTTCTGCTCAAGTGTAACATTGTGTTGCAGTGGAGGTTCCACAACACCATTCCTTGGCTTGTTTTTCAGAGGAGGAGGCTTTCTTTCCTTTGGAAGATCAGTAAGGAAGGATTTAGAGCTCATTTCAGATCTTGGCACTTGGCCAACACTTTCTATTCCACCTACAACGCAGTTTCCCTCTATTGTGGTAAAACACAACCCCTCATTTTTGACTTGTTGACTTCAAAAAATGTGGACCCTTTCTATAAAATTTTGGCTAAACGCCTTCTAGGATTTTGATTAAGTTGATTATCCTACGATTTTATTATTTTTTCATTTTCTTTAGATTATTGTTTTGATTGCTTTGTTAAAATCAATTTTTTATAAGCTTTCCATTGATACTTATTTCGCCTCATTTGGTCAGCTGGTTTGTAAATGGCACTCCTTTGAAGTCTAATCAATTATGTCGTCTGGGTTAAAAAATGCGTAAAATGTACAATATTTCATTTTTGTAATTAAATTAGTTTAATAATGCATTTAGTTCAAATATTAACCCCTCGTTAGTTATTACTAATATTTTTCATTTTTCTACTTATACAACCAAATTACTAAGCATCGAGATTTTAGAAATTTACTTCGATTTTCAAATAAATAACTCTTGAAAGTAAGGCAGCAAAGTAGATTATGTTCTGATAAGCAGTCATCTCTTGAACAATTCATAGCAAATGTTAAAATGAAACTAAAACAAAAACTAATATTAACATTAATTTTAAATTAATTAAATTAATTATTATATTCATTAATTAAATTGATTTAATATATATATATATATATATATATATATATATAATCGCATCAATAGGAGTTTTGTTTTAGCTCAATGACTTTTAAATCTGATGCTGATTGATGAATTACGATGAGTCATAAGTTATGTGTTTTGTTTTTTTAAACTCATGTGCATAGTGGTACATTAGTGTAATGTTAGTGGTAAGTAAATGGTAAGTACTAGTATTGTTTTAATTAGATTTAATATTTAATATTTAAAACAATTAATTTTGAATTAATTAAATTAATTAATAGAATGTCGTTAATTTAATTAAATTATAATTAATTATTAATTAGATTAAGTTGTTTATAAATAGTTAGTTAGATTAATATTAATTAATAAATAGTTTATTAAATAATTAGTTTAGTTTATAATTAATAATGTAATTATAATTAATTAATAGATAATTAAAACTTAATTTAGAATTAGATTATAACTAAATTAGATGAATAATATAATTGCAATTAATTAGATTTAATTAATTAAATATCATAATCTAATTTAGGATTAGAATTTAATTTAAAATTTTGATTTTTTTAGCCCAAGCAACAAAAATTCCATATTTTTGGCAATTTTAATATACCAACTTTAGAGGCTCATAAATGGAATTTTACTTGGCCAAATGAGGCCCAGGATAGCTCATTGGAAAGATAAAATGATGGAGATCATTCCTGAAAAGGTTTTATTTCCATATTTGATCATTTATTGGGTCTAAAATTCAGCAAAAGATCAAGCTACGAATTTTTAAACAAAACTAATTTTCTGAGTTTTATTTTTTGCATTTTAATTTGCCACAACTTCTTATGAGTGCAAATTCATTCGTCTATGTTTTCATTTGCCAATTAGATCAGCACAAACATCAAAAGAAATCTTATGTTTCATTTTTTATTTAATCAAGTTTTAATTGGATTTATTTTAATTTCTAGATTTGATATTTTGATTTTAATTTTGCATTTTAATTTTGTTTTTTATTTGTTTTTGCAGGAAAACAGTTAAAGAAATGAGAAGAAAAAACTCTCAATCAATGAAAAGGCTCCAGCAATTGAATAATACTATTTGAACCAATGAAAATTGATTGAGCAAAACCACTCTTCAAACAAACTTTCTTATGAAGAATTCCTTTGGAAATATTATAAATTGCAAATTGCAAAATGTAATAGGGGCTGCTCTCCTCTACAATTCTAGACTTCTAAAAGCATTTATGTAATAGGAATTTAGAGTTGTAGAAGAGAGGAGAGAAAATTTTCAGATCTGAACATTATTGAGGGTTTTTCTTTATATCTTGAATTGTGTATGATGGGCAGAGCTTGCATTTCTATAACTCTAGTTTTGAGAGCAGAAATTCAAGTAATGTAAAGTACTGTTAGAGACCAGGATTATAGAAGCAGATTCAATTAACTGGAATTTTTGGTATTTCTCTGTCAAATACCAACTTCAATTTTATGATAATAAAATTGTTGTTTCATTTTATTCATGTTTACTCATTTATGTTGATATGGATAATTTGTCTCAATATTGTGATATATCTATGTTCTTATGGATTAAACTCTGATTTATGAGTAACTATTTACTCAGAAATTCATCTTATAAAACTAATTTATTAAATAGTAATGTGTTGTGAATTTCTTCCACATGTTATTGTTTAACTATTGGCTTGACTGATTTTGACAATCAATATCATTTTTATGAATTTCTTCCGGAGTGTTGTTGATTTAATATTTCAGTTAAATGGTCTCAATAGGATGTGTTCTGGTATTCAAAAATGTCAGCTAAATTGAATTTCTTCATTAGCTTGATATTAATTAAAAGCCAGACATATTTAAATTCTCATTATTTAATTATCTTGCTCTTAGTTGGGTTAGATCTATATCTACCTAATTAAGATAGGATTTAGATTAATTTCTTTTGTTTTCATTATAGAATAAGTTTTCATTTAGATTAAGTTCTACATTCTTTTAACTCCTTTTCCCAAAGAGGCAAAATCTTAGTTGTGGTTTGGCTGAAACCAAATCAGCTTAAGGGTCATTCTCTTGCCCAATCAGAAAGAAGAAGTGATATGATATCCCTGTTTATTGGTAGTTAAAGATACATCATAAACCAATAGCGATAGGGAAAAGGTAACTAGACCTAGTTAAATCTGTCAGAGCCACTATCATAAACGGAAAAGGAGTTGTATTAAGGTCTGGACCGGGTGGTTATCCCCCAATGTTGTTGCAACGATTTTCGAGGCTTCAACATTTTTGGCACTAGAAGGAGGGCCTGAGACTTGTTTTACTTTGGAGTCTTTTGAATTCTAACATTTCATTTTTATTACAATGGCTCCTTTAAAACTTCCAATTTGGAGTTGTATTTCTGGACAAGCATCTTCCAATACTTCACCAGAAATAGTAAGACTCTTGCCTCAGATAAATTTTAACGGTAAGATGAAAACTTCTGCATTTTATCATACTTTACAATTCATTCAAAATGTTTCAAATTATGATTTTCAAAGAATTGATGAAGGTATTTTATGCAGGATTTTTATTCTTACATTCTTGGAAAAATCCAGAAATTGGTGTAAATCACTTACAGTTGCTTCAATCCACACTTGGGAACAATTTGTTACAATACTCCTTTGCAAATTTGATGGATATATCTACAAACAAGTATGTGATGATTTTGAAGATCTACGAAGGTTTAAAGGTGAGTCTTTAATTGATTTTACCATCAGGTTTCGTTTAAATTGTTTAAAATTCAAAATTGAAGATAAACCTTCGAAAAAAGAATTATTATGTTGGTTTCAACATATTTGCTCTCTTCCTTCAATTCAAAACCCATGTGAAATTATTTCAAACTTTGATCAATTTCCTCCTAATTTCACTGATCAATTTCAAGAAAATATTAGCAGAAGTATTAAAGAAGACATTGCTTTGAAATCCGAAAATCATTATGCATTAGAATCAGAAAATTAGATCATAATTCGGCAAATTCTAGCAGCGATTAAAGTTTCCAATAATAAGCAATCTGCTGTAAAAATTTCTAAATTCTTTCGTGATGAGAAAATTCCAAATTCATATCAACAAAGCAACATTCTTCAAGAAAGCATAAGTAGCCAAGATAATGATCTTAAATCTGAAACTTGCAATGAAGAAAATAAACCAAAGTGCTCAAATAGAGATATTTTCAAATGCATTGTTTCGGATTCATATTTTTCTCTTTATCCTAATAATTTTTATAATAGAAATTTAATCTCTCTTCACATTAAAGATATTTTAGAAAACAGAGAGGTTGATCTAAATGAATTGCCAATTAGTTTTTATCAGGATAGAAAATTAATTAATGGTCATTCTTTTGGCATTAATGAACATGAGCTAAATATTACTTCTTGTCTCAATTCATTGAATAAAATCAAAGAGAATTCTAATGAATATCTTGAAGTCATTTATGATAACTACTTCGACATTGAGGATATTGATGTGTCTTCTTTACAATTGAATCCTCATGATCAAAGTCTAATCACATGTGAAAATGAAGAACAATCTAATTCAGAAATTGTTCAAAATAGTTCTCATTTTCAAACAAATAATCATATTTATGATTTCAGCATTCAAGAAACCATTCCAATCTATGATTTATATGATGATCAAGATCACATTCCTATTCAGAGTCATACCCTTATTTTTAATTCACAAATGGGTATCAAAAATCACATTATTCTACCCAATTCTTGTGAAGATGAAATTGCTTTAAATCAGTCCCAATTGTGTTGTAACAATAAGTGTAACACTAGTGTAAACTATGATTCAATTTTGTTATTATTTCAACATTTATTTTTAACTTCAGATTTATTTTATGTTTTTAGTTTTAAAATTTTAGATACTTTATGTTGGCATATTGAGCAGCTCAATATTGAACACTCAATTGATGCATTACCTCAATGGATAAATGAAGATTCAAATTATAATAGTGAACATCAAGAATTGTTAAACCTTCAATTTCAATTGATGTTCATTCCTTATCAATCACTTCTTTCTTCTCAAAAGAAGTACCAACAAGCGAGTGTATTTTCACAATATGACCAGCAATCTAATTCAATTAATAATCTCCTGTTGGATTTATCAGAATCTTATCTATTTTTCATTGATCAATTTGAAAGATATTTGGAAAGCTTTCCTTCACTGAATCGTTAATAATTTAGCACTTAATCATAACACTAACAAACTCACACAGGCCATTGTTGCTGAAAGATCATTTCTACAACCTGGCCTGTCATCTTCTATTTTAAACCTCTCCCACTCAATAATGGAAATCCATCCAGTTCCGGATGCGGATGCCACCCATATGTGATGGGACACTCATCCCTTGTTGCCTCTCGAGGCCATCGTTTTGGGCTGGCCATCTGGCCTCCCACAAATGCATTTACGAGGGCATTCAATATGCCACCCCGCGATGCATTAATGCCATCATCTGGAATCGTCGACGCACTGAGCACTTCACCTTGTTTACTTCGGCTCTTGTTATGGATTTTGGTCTCTCGTATGGCGATTGCTCTGTCTGCACCACCATTGTGCTATGCCGAAGTTCTTGCCCGCCCGTCTGCGCTAAGCCTAGCACTCGAACGCAGACAGGCAGATAATGTGAGCTTCTTTGTTGTTTGGAGACTATTCCTGAGTTCCACCATTCGCATAGTAAGCTCTGTTGTTCGAATTATTTGTGCGCTTCTTTCGGCCCTCCATTGTCTCTTCTCCTCTGTCCTTTTCATCAGCCTCTCCCTCTCAACATGCCTAGACTACGCCATCGCATGCGATGTCACCGCAACTCTAGTCGTGGTCGTGTCATACACCCTTAGTCCTCTCCCAATTCGAACTCCTCTGAACATTTCCTCTGCGACCACATTCCAGAAACCAGAAATCGCAGAGGCAGGCCTCACTCAGCTGACTTTGCTCATCCATCTGTGCGTCCTTCGCCTCCTCATGTGCACTCCTCTGCACCTCATGTCGACCCTTCCGATGCTCCTCCCGTTCCCCCTCCGCCTTCCTCCACTACCATGCGCCAAACCTCCCAGCGAGCGGAGTTCAAATTTGATTGTGTTTTTGATAGGTCGGTTCTCACAGTGTATTTCACGGTCACCATATGTGAAGAGTCTGCTCGACCTGTGCCTCCTTTGACCATTGTCCCTGCTCCCTCTGTCGCATTCCATAGCCCCAGTGCTCTTGACCCCACTTCTGCTGAAAACGCCAAGGTCTCCTTGGCTCAATTAAACATTTCCCGCGACATTTTAATGTAGGTTCAGGCAACAGAAGGCGAGGACAAAGGCAAAGAGCTTCCCTCAACTGATGAAGGTAGAAGCAGCGACGAGTATAGATGCAGAATTGTGGAAGAACTGCCTTCTCCAACTAATGATCAGTAGTCCGAAAATCCCTCAAAGGTTTTTGTTTCTTATGCACAATGTTTCTAGGTTAATTATGGTTTTTCTGCTCATTCACCCTCTGCTTTCAGAGTGGTTAGTTTTACTATATGTATTTTTGTTAAACTACTTTGATGAAAGGCTGGTTTCCCTTATGAGGGCGGCAACTCTTAATTTTCAGGGACTGGTTTCCCCTCTGTGGGCAGTCCAAACTCTTGTTTCTCGCAGTAGTCAAGCCCTGTGCTCAGGCTCTCTCAGCTGAGGCAGCGGCAGTTTTGTACTTTTATGTTACATATTAATAGATTTAGCATTACTCAGAAAAAAAATGGAAATCCATCCAGATTTCTATGATCCAATTGAAATTCAGTTGGAAAAGGCATTTCAAGAGAAGTAATGGTGAATAAGCTACTAACAATAAAGATACATTCTGCTTTCAGATTTAGCTTTCTTGGTTTAATTATATTTTCATTTTTACTAATGTTTGACATGTACATACATGCAGTAATTAAAATGCTTACATGGCTTCATTGGAAATATGACTATACCTAGTCATGTTTCCTTCATTAAGTTAGAAATAGGAATAGATTAATTTTCTTTTCCATTTGCATTTATTTCATTATTTAAGATTTTCAATAAAACAAGTAACAAATCTAATTTCTTTTTGGCATCCATTTCAATTATAGTGAAGCAGCCTAGATCATTTGAAAAGATCTTGAATTATCTTATCATAGTTATTTTTCAAGCCTTCAAATTTCTTGTTTTTCAAAATTCATAGCATTATTCATACATGAAGAAATTCCAAAAATCTTCTATCACTTGACAATTTTTTTTATTCACAAGAAATTCTAAGAACTCATTTTTACTACTCTAGTCTTCTGATGTAATTTTGGAAAGGATGCAACCATTACTTAGCATTTTAGATTAAAATAAGAAAATGATGTTGAACTTATAGAAAAATTGGGAGAACTTGAAGCTTAAAAAAAAAGGGTAAAATTTACTGTAAATTTTCTTCCAAGTACGCAAGTTCATTTTCATCTATTAATAGTTTCTCTTTTCCTTAGTTTTTTTTATATTCTTGTTCTGTTTTATTTGCAAGTTTTCATTTTTTTTCAAAACTTGAAGTAAGCAGAAAACCCATTTCAAATTTGCAACAGGTTCAAGGAAATTTTATTTTGTGATTAATTAGAATTTGAGCATTCTTTAACTTTACTTTCATTCATCAGAAAACCCAATTGAAATTTAAAACAGTATCGAAAGATTCATGTCTGAAACGTTTCAACTTGATTTTCATATTTCTAATGCAAGACCTCCGATGTGTTACTTCATTAAGTTTTTCATAAAATACCATATCGCATTTCACATCTCGGAGGTTTTCAATTGAATATAATTCCATTATCTTGAATCACCGATCTCCGATAATCAAATTTACCAATATTGTGATATACACATAATTCGAGACCCGACATTAAATTTAAATCAAGTTCATAAGAAATATCGCATCCGTTCAATTGCAATAGTGGTAGGGTCATAATTTTAAAAGCACCGATGTCTCGGACCCAATGCGATATTAAACTTTCATAATAGAATTATCGGGCTCATTCTCCATCGCATATCGGCGTATCATATTGTTACATCATGCACTTAATTTTTCCGATCTCCGAGAGCCGTATCATTAATCGGATTTCACAAAAATATGAAAGAAAAAATTTTAACGTGTCATTTTTAACTTCAATGCGATAAAATGAAATGCAAAATTTCATATCATATTAGAATAAATTGAAAAGTTTGTTTTTCATCACAAAAGTTCCGATGCGATAGATCAGATCGCAAAAGCACATTAAACATAAGGTTAATCCTTCCATTTGAAAAGTTCCGATGCAATAAAGTTCAAATCACAGTCGCAAATTATTAAATTCATATCACAATTAATCAAGAGTTAACTTTGAAAGACCTCCGATGTGATAAGTCCAATCGCAAATCACAAATCGGGAGGAAAATTGAATACATCCTTGTGCACTCATTTTAAAAAGTTGCGATGCGATAATTCATCGTTGATTGCTCATCGCTATCACTTTTCACTAGTCGCCGATTGCTCATCACTTTTCACTCTTCGCTCATTACTAATTATTATAACATCGCATCGCTGCTATCGCAAGAATCATATTGGCATTTCCAACATGACTATTTTCCGATATCAATCTCGCTCATCACTTTTTTTATGTTCATATCATAATGTCGAAAGCCATGTCATCCATCTCATTACTGATATCACAATCGCTTCATCACATTTTTATTCATGGTCATGTCACTATTCTGAATCTGCGATGCGCAATGTGCAATGTGCGAAGTACAAATCGCGAGATGCAGTGTGCGATGTGCAATTTGCGACATGATTGTTCCCGATCCTAAATATAACATTTCTTCAATGATATGATCGCTCCATCTCAACGCACATATTCTTTTCGCATGATCTCATATCAGTAATTTTCTACTATAACCCTCAATGCGATAAACTTCAACGCATGCCTCTACATGCAATACGACATTGTGTTAATTTAAAGCAATCTTGGGTAACCGCTATGATACTAAAGCAATTGATGACAAATTTGAAGCATATTCAAATCATTTCGATTTCTCATATATTTCAGTTTTAAATAATTCCATAATTAAATATGAAAGTCAAGACCTCTCTATTTTAAATTTCATTATCTTAAATTTGGTCTTAACTCTGAACAATTTATAAAATCACGGAATTTGTATAAAACTTATAATATTTTGAAAATATTCGTCACTACAAATTCTCAATCTCATTTCTGATGCATTTGTTTTAATTTCAACTCCCTTGAACACAAAGCATTCCATTTTTACATTTTACTGCTTGCTTTAGTTTAAATAAAATAAATAATGATTTTGGGTTATAGGATTTTGGTTAGTTTGCCTTCTTCATATTTTTAATGTCAACTAAAAGAAGAAGTCAGCTAGTATTGGGGAAATTGATGCCTTCAGGTAAGATCAAATGCAATTATCCAATGGTAAGATTCATGTGCCCACTTTCATTAATTTTCATTTCATTACTTTAGTTTTAGTTTTGTTTTTAAATTATGTTGATATTTAAATCTGTTTTGCAACTCTCTATAAAAGCTTTCAATCATCTGCCAGATCATATTTTGGAAGCCCTATGCTCTTCTCCTGGTTTTATTTCAAGAAGAAGCAATAATCCTCATTGAAATAGCTACACTAGGAAGTTTTTGAACCTTTAGTTTGTTCTTTTAAGCATTCCTTTTATTAGAAAATAATTAAGAAGATGTTTTGAAACAAGAAAATTGACATCATACAAAAAATTTTCATTGTGGCTGAATTTTATGATCACTACTATCTAAAGCCTAAAAAATTTACAACCCTGCAAGGTATAAGTTTTTTGAATCTCGACATAAGAAGGAATGATTACATGATTATTTTCTTTTACTTCATTTTGTTGAGACATTGGTATAAACATTCTTATTAGAGTTTGTGTTTCAAAATTAGGATTTTCCTTTCCACTTTTAAATTTCTTTATTTTTATTTTTGTTCGCTGATTTATTTTCTCACTTTAGCTTAAAGAATAATTTTCTTTTGGTTTTCAATTTTGATTTTGATGACTTTGCCATGATTTATATGGAAGGCCTTCTTGTTACCTAACAATGGCTGGCATACATAGGGAAAAAATTGTTAATAGTTTACTATTAGTTTTTTCTTAAAATCTCTTAATAAGATTTTTTTTTCTTATTATAAAGGTAGACATACTTAAGGAAGAGATTATAAAATAAGAGAATTTGACGAAGTATCATAAAATCTGAAAATTTCCTTTTTCATCAAAACTATAATTATTTTGAGATTTCAATATTTTTTAAGATCTTTCAAAATTCTATTATCAGTGAAGAAAAGTTATTTTTAACCAAGTAAAGACAATTTACAGTAAAACACTTTTAACTCTGAAATTGTCGTTCTGAACTCTTAAGGAGTCAATGATTCTCCCTGTTCGAAAGAATTTTATTTTTCTAGAGTGTAATCCACAAATATATTTAAACTTAAAAGATAATAGGTCTCATCGTGAGCCTGTTTACCATGATCATAGGGGAAAAATAGGCTAACATTACCAACATTGTTAAACAAATCAGGGTAATGGCTTATGATTGCAAACAATTATAAAACAAGGGGTTTCATCATGAGCCAGCTTGTTCAGTCCAATTATAACCAGTCAATGGCATTGTCAACTATCTGGCTACCAAATCGGGACAATGGCTTTTAAGAACTCAAAAAAAAAATAGACATATATAAATGGATTTATCTCTAGGTCAATAATTCTTAAATAGATAGGATTTTGAATAATTCATGATTAAAAGGTAACCCTGTCGAGACTATAAATGTTTGTTGGCAGCAATGGCTCTACCTGTGACAAATAAGTACATTTTATAAGCTAAGCTGTAAAGTGACTTTTGCTTTATCTCTACAACTAATTAAGGACTGATATAGAGTTATGAAATATTTTAATTTATGAGGAATTTTAAGAAAATTACAATAAGATAATTCTTGTTTTTATTCAGATTAATGAACTTAGTTAAACATTTCAAGAATAATTTTCTCTTCTTTAATTATTTTTACTTTAATTTTAGGAAAATTTCATTCATTTCAAACAGAGATAACTGGTTCTTCTCCCGTGTGTCGCCATTGTTGTGGTAAAACACAACCCCTCATTTTTGACTTGTTCACTTCAAAAAGTGGGGACCCTTTCTATAAAATTTTGGCCAAATGCCTTCTAGGATTTTGATTAAGTTGATTATCCTACGATTTTATTATTTTTTCATTTTCTTTAGATTCTTGTTTTGATTGCTTTGTTAAAATCGATTTTTTATAAGCTTTCCATTGATACTTGTTTCGCCTCATTTGATAAATTGGTTTGTAAATGACACTCCTTTGAAGCCTAATCAATTATGTCGCCTGGGTTAAAAAATGCGTAAAATGTACAATATTTCATTTTTGTAATTAAATTAGTTCAATAAAAAATTTAGTTCAAATATTAACCCCTAGTTAGTTATTATTACTATTTTTCATTTTTCAACTTATACAGCCAAATCACTAAGCATCGGGATTTTAGAAATTTACTTCAATTTTCAAATAAATTACTAATCTCGAAAATCGAAAATGACAAAGTGGTTGTAGATAGGCAAATCATCCCTTAGATAATTTCATAACTTAAAATCATTAAAATGAAACAAAAACAAAAACTAATATTTAACATTAAATTTTAAATTAATTATTATATTAATTAATTAAATTAGAGTTTAATATAAAAAACAAATTTATATAAATATATATATATATATATAATAAAAAATTTATCGCATCATCGCATCGAGAGTTTTCAAATGACACATTTTTAGGAAACCATGATGGCCTTTAAACCGCGATATGCCAATTGCGATGAGTCGATGAGTCATAAGTTATGTGTTTTGTTTTTCTTAAACTCATGTGCATAATGGTACGTTAGTTTGAAAGGTTAGTGTAGTTTTAAGTTAATGTCAAATTGGTATTAGTATAATGTTAGTGGAACATTAGTTTAATGTTAGTGGTAAGTAAATGGTGAGTACTAGTATTGTTTTAATTAGATTTAATATTTAATATTTAAAACAATTAATTTTGAATTAATTAAATTAATTAATAGAATGTAATTAATTTAATTTAATTATAATTAATTATTAATTAGATTAAGTTGTTTATAAATAGTTAATTATATTAGTTAGTTAGATTAATATCAATTAATAATTAGTTTATTTTATAATTAATAATGTAATTATAATTAATTAATAGATAATTAAAACTTAATTTAGAATTAGATTATAACTAAATTAGAGGAATAATATAATTGCAATTAATTAGAATTAATTAATTAGTTATCATAATCTAATTTAGGATTAGAATTTAATTTAAAATTTTGATTTTTTTAGCCCACGCACCAAAAATTCCAGATTTTTGGCAATTTTAATATACCAACTTTAGAGGCTCATAAATGGAGTTTTACTTGGCCAAATGAGGCCTACGATAGCTCATTGGAAAGATAAAATGATGGAGATTATTCTTGAAGAGGTTTTATTTCCAGATTTGATCATTTATTGGGTCTAAAATTCAGCAAAAAATCAAGCTACGAATTTTTAAACAAAACTAATTTTTTGAGTTTTATTTTTTGCATTTTAATTTGTCACAACTTCTTATGAGTGAAAATTCATTCATCTATGTTTTCATTGGCCAATTAGATCATCACAAACATCAAAAGAAATTTTATGTTTCATTTTTTATTTAATCAAGTTTTAATTGGATTTATTTTAATTTCTAGATTTGACATCTTGATTTTATTTTTGCATTTTAATTTTGTTTTTTATTTGTTTTTGCAGGAAAACAGTTGAAGAGATGAGAAGAAAAAGCTCTTAATCAATGAGAAGACTACTCTTCAAACAAACTTTCCTATGAAGAATTATTTTGTAAACATTATAACCAAAATTGCAAAATGTGAAAAGGGGCTGCTCTCCTCTGCAATTCCAGACTTCTAAAAGCATTTATGTAATAGGAATTTAGAGTTGTAGATAGGGAGGAGAGAAATTTTCAGATCTGAAAATTAATGAGAGTTTTTTCTTTATATCTTGAATTATGCATGATGGGCAGAGTTTGCATTTCTGTAGCTCTAGTTTTGAAAGAAGAAATTCAAGTAATGTAAAGTACTGTTAAAGACCAGGATCAGAGAAGAAAATTCAATTAACTGGTATTTCTGGCATTTCTGTATCAAATACCAATTTCATTTTTATGTTAATAAAATTGTTGTTTCATTTTATTCGTGTTTATGCATTTCTGCTGATATGGATAATTTGTCTCAAATTGTTATGTATTTCTGTTCTTATGAATTAAACTTTGATTTCTGAGTAACCATTACTCAGAAAACTGTTTTATAAAACTGATTTATTAAATAGTAATGTGTTGTGAATTTCTTCCACATATTATTGTTTAATTACTGGCTTGACTGATTTGACAATCGATATCATTTTTGTGAATTTCTTCCAGAGTGTTGTTGATTTATTATTTTAGTCAAATGATCTCAATAGAATGTGTTTTGGTATTAAAAAATGTGGGCTAATTGAATTTCTTCATTAGATTGAAATTAATTAAAATCCAAACATAATTAAATTCTCATCATTTAATTATCTTGCTCTTAGTTGGGTTAGATCTATATCTACCTAATTAAGATAGGATTTACATTAGTTTATTTTGCTTGCAATATAGAATAAGTTTGCATTTAGATTAATTTCTACATTATTTTAAGTCCTCTTCTCAAAGAGGCAAAATCTTAGTTGTGGTTTGGCTGAACCCAAATCAGCTTAAGGGTCATTCTCTTGCCCGATCAGCAAGAAGAAGTGACATGACATTTTGTCTATTGGTAGCAAATATACATCATAAACCAATGGCGATAGGGAAAAGGTAACTAGACCTAGTTAAACCAGTTGAAGCCACTATCATAAACGGAAAAGGAGTTGTATTAAGGTTCGGGCCGGGTGGTTATCCCCCAATGTTATTGCAATAATTTGTGAGGCTTCAACACCCTCTTAGACTACGTTATTCTCAAAGTGCACTTGCAGTGAGGGTTTGCAGTGTTGATTGGAGGGTGAGATCTTCAGTATTAGGATCAGCCTTTCACTTGGAAGATCCATTGGAAGAGGTTTAATTCAGATTGGGTATCATGTTCAGCCATCTCCATCCAGTCCAGTTTTGAGTTGCAGCTACTACCCAGCAACTCCGGCATTTTGCCACTTTTTGTATATTTCAGCCAATCCTTCTAAGGATTTTTGTATTATTATTTTCAGGGGTTGAGAGCTTTCTCGCCCATTTATTTAAGCCATATATTGTCATATCCTTTTATTGATATCATCTTTGCAACAGTGTCTCTTATAAACTGCGCAATCATAGCCTGGGTTTATACATATACAACAGTGTTCTCCAATTCCTTGTACATGTGTTGTTGAGGCTTGCATTACCTTGCTTGAGAGATTATTTCCTCAAGGATTTGTACTTTCTTTACTACTATAATATCACTTTTTGGCTAATTGAATCTTCATCTATTCAGGCCCATTAAAAAAATGTTGTTGCTCCATTATATGTTCTTGCATTTGCTACAGTCCCATCACTGGGCACTTTCTCAAGACAACTAGGTGTGGGAGACTTGTTTAACCGACCTAGAGTGGTTTCTTTGAGCCTCCTCTTGGATTTTGGTATTATATACATTGATCTAAGGGATCCAGGTCTTGGTTTCAAATCCTATAGCAGCCATTCCTGAAAAATGTGTTTTTCAGGCATGCCTTGCTAAGAAATCCTACTTTGGGATATTACAGTGGTATCAAAGCAGCTTTCTTGGCTCTGCCTGTGAGTCTCAGCCCAAGAAGATAGAAGAATATTAGGATGATAAAGAAGATGAGATTACTCTCATCAGTTTTCATATATAAGAAGAGCATCTCTAAAGAGGAGGAGCATAAATAGGAGGAAGGAACATGCACTTCCTATTCTCATAAAGAAGAAGACAAGCATGAAGGACACTTGGATCACCAGATTCTAAGTGATTACCTTGTTGAGTACAAATCTCAACTTACAAACCTTCAAGGAGACTCTAGCTTTTCTGCACTATTCTCATCTAACATGAAGAGACCTCGTTACAGAAGAGAAATCAAAGGCACAGATTTTTGTTGTCTACCCTTGATGCAAGGTCTACAGCAAGAACTTGGAGAGGGGTTGGAAGCATTTTTCCGTTGCATCCGTAGTGGAGGAAGAGGTTGTTGAGATCTCAGCGCTGCACTTAGAGAGTGGAGCCTATGTTTGGTGGTTCAGCCACTTGAGCCATGCAAGGGTGAAAATTTTTGCAGAGTTCACTCAAGTGTAGATTAAAACCTTTTATGGAGAAAGAATAAAGGAGGAAAATCTCACACCACCACTTGAGAAGCCTTTTACTAACGTTGTCACACTTATGGAGGAGCAGCCACATGCATCAACAGTTGGGGCAGCCAACACATTGGGGGAAGGAACTCTTGTAGCTCTACAAGAGATTCCCAAATCTCATCAAGATATGAAGGAGTTTCCACTATCTATTGTTGCAGCAAATTATTTTGATAGTTGTGGAAATTTTCTTTTACATGACCAAGGGAAAATCCCATTGCTTATCTAGAGCAACATGATTGCACTGCGCTATGAAAATGGTTCAAGGAAGAGATGAACCATCATCCTCATGCACCTTTGTTGAGTTGCACACAATCCTTGAGGTTGGAATGTGAACTTTTGGAGGATAAAACAAACCATGACACTCCTATGAAAACCCATGAAACCATATTTGAGATGGAGTATGAGACAGCCACTACATCATTGGGGAGAATAACAACGCTATCAAACAATGGTGGAGAGGAGATATTACCTTCATCATATTTGGGTCCTTGTGGATTCAACATAGTCATGGGTGAGAGACATTCTCTAGGAGGTCTCCAAAGAGCTGCATTTCAAACTTTCATGAAATGCAAAGAGAAAGATTTGGTTTGGAAGAATGGTAGCCCTCATGAGAAGAGTACCAAGGGGAAGAGAAGGAGAAGACATCTGCAAGTGATTGAGTGGATGTGGTTGATAAGCAAGGATCTAGGAGGCTACTTGCAAATATATGACACCAGGCAGCAGTAGGCTTGGCTGCGCTGGCTCCTCTTGAAGGAGTTTAGCCATCACTTGGCATGTCCTCTTCCTAAGGGGATGGGGGTGGAGGAGAGAAGGCAGGATGCTTGCATCATTGAGCAGGATGGAGTATGGATGCATGGTGTTGATGTGACATATATATCATTCATTATGTCTTCAACACATGGGTTGTATGATGGGAGCATAAGGAGGAAGCAAGCTCTTTGGTTGCTTTACTTTCACTTGAGAGAGCAAGGGAAAATTTGCTCTCACATATTGCATGATGCTGCAGGAGTAGAAGAGAGCACTTTCATGGTGCAAAGGGGCTACTCCTTGGCCTTGGATGATTTTGAAGCACTTCCATCTTGGGAGGTATTCCATATTTGTAGCAGCATTACTAGAGGGGTCTTTGACAAGGAGCATGTCAAAGAACAGAGCTTTGTATTGGCAGGAGCTTATTTGCATGAGCTCACAGCGCTGTCACTTTGGAGTAGGGACTTATGGATGGAGTGTCCCCAGGATCACTTCACATTGGATGCACTTGGTGAACAAGGAGGAGGTGAGGATGATAGAGTAGTGGATGGAGACATCTATAACTATGGCATATTCTTCATGACTTGGACTTCCAAGCATGAGAAGGATGATCTTCTTGCAGCACATGGTTCATTCCTCTTCATAGCATGCCAAAACACTATGGAGGACTCACTCATGGATCCATGTACCATTGTACTTCTGGAATATGGTAAGGAGTTTGTTCTTACATTCATTGATTTGCATACTCTTACCATTACTATGTTGTACATTGCTCCACAAGAGGGCAAGTTTTTCACATTGCCCCATGATCTAAGTTGGGCCAAGATATATGATGGAGGAAACCATATTTTATGTGGCATTGGGAAAATGTTTTCTCCTTACATGTATGTTCAATTTTTATATCAAACTATTTTCTATATGATGACATACATGATTAACTATGTAACAAGAAACATTTTGCCTTATGATTTTCTGAAGCGGCAGTTTGTAAAACTACGTTGTACATATTCAGGACATTGTTGGTACCTTCAAGCCACACATGAAGCCACCAGTATTCCCTTAATTCTTGTACTGATCATGTATTCATTTTCTGATATTGTTTCTATTCTTGTTGGGAGCATGATTGGGAGATTGACACATGAGTTCGATGTGTCCTTGAAGGGAGAGCATTCCCACATTTTCTGCACTACATGTTCTAATGGGAGCATGGGAGGAGATATGGCCACCACAGCCACACATTTGTTCTCTTTCAGGGCGGTCCATGATTTTTTTAGCCATCCATTGTATAACCATGGGCTAGTACTTGATCATGTATTGTTGACACATTCAACCATTTACTATTCATTAGTATATGTGATGATTTTTGTATGATACTTGGCATACTATTTTCTGAAGTTGCAGTGGATGAAACTACGCCGTGTCCTCTTGAGACATTGTTTGTGTCATGTATCATCATGTAAAACCTTCAGCAAACTACTCATTAGGATTCTCTATAATGATCATGTCCTATTTGTCAGGGATGAAACATTTTTTGCTAGCATGTTCTTCAATGTTTGAGGGGAAATCCTTGGAGGATTGTTCTTCATTTTTTCACTTGAGGGAAATAATTTTGCAGCCCAGGATCAACACATACTCTACACTCATCATGAGTGGAGAGAAGGACAGCGTGGGGTAGGCTATGATGCTTACCATATTCAGATTTTCTGCCCACCTTCATTTTCGGAGCTTGAGGTGGAAGGAGATTGCCATGAGTTGCCATGTTGGGAGGTGACTCATTTTGTTTGGATGATTGCTTGGGGATGGAGGATCCAATTAGGGAAGATGTTTTCCCAACACTTTTTAGTCTCCATGCCTTCAGGGCAAATTCTTAGTTCTATCCTTGCAATTTCTTGAGGACAAGCAACATTTGGGAGGGAAGGACTGTAATATTCCAAAATTTGCCTACAATAATTTGGAATATTAAATTTTTCTAATTTCTCTTATGAGTTGAATAATTGGGTGAGGAGGCCCAAACATAATAAAAATATGGATTAAATCCCTCTTAGTATGAAATTTGATCATCAGTGGATTTGGATTTCACACCCTCATGTGTGAAAGAGGACATTTGCAAGAAGACAAGGTCAGGTTTGACCATGTCAAACAGTGCAGCGGTAGGATATGGAAAGCATCTTGTGGGACAGCGTAGTGAAATATGAGGGAATTTTCCTTGATGGAGGAAATCCTAAATAGTGGAACCCATGGAGAGAGAGCTCTCATTTTTTTAAAAGGAGGGCAAGGCAGCCATTATTTCTCATGCATACGATTATTGATTTTTTATCTATTTAGACTATTTGCAGTCTATGGTTGTTTAGATGAGTTGCAGTGATGTTTAGCACGAGGGATTCCTGTTTATGATTTCCTCTCCTTCTTGAGAGGCCTCTTGAGGGATTGCACTTCATTACTCCACACCCAGGCTCAAGGCCAAAGCCATTCCTTTAGCTATAGTGTTATTTCTGCTCAAATGTAACATTGTGTTGCAGGATGTTGTAGTGGAGGTTCCACAACACCATTCCTTGGCTTGTTTTTCAGAGAAGGAGGCCTTATTTCCTTTGGGAGATCAGTAAGGAAGGATTGGGAGCTCATTTTAGATCTTGGCACTTGACCAACACTTTCCATTCCACCTACAGCGCAGTTTCCCTCTTAGATTGCATTATTCTCAGAGTGCACTTGTAGTGAGGGTTTGCGGTTTTATTGGAGGGTGAGCTCTTCAGTGTTAGGATCAACCTTTCACTTGGAAGATCCATTGGAGGAGGTTTAGTTCAGATTTGGTATCATCTTCAGCCATCTCCATCCATTCTAGTTTTGAGTTGTCGCTGCTACCCAACAACTCTGACATTTTGCCACTTTTTGTATATTCCAGCCAATCCTTCTAAGGATTGTTTTATTATTGTTTTCAAGGGTTGAGAGATTTCTCCCCCATTTATTTGAGCCATATATTTTCATATCCTTGTATTTATATCATCTCTATAGCAGTGTCTCTTATAAAATGCGCAGTCATAGCCTGGGTTTATACATATACAGCAATATTCTCCAATTCCTTGTACATGTGTTATTAAGATTTGCATTTCCTTGCTTGAGAGATTGTTTCCTCAAGGATTTGTAATTTACTGCTATAACATCACTTTTTGGATAATTTCATCTTCGTCTATTAAGCCCCATTAAAATAACGGTGTTTCTCCATTATATGTTCTTGCATTTGCTACAATCCCATCATTGGGCACTTTCTCAAGACAACTGGGTGTGGGAGACCTGTTTAACCCACCTAGAGTGATTTCTTTGAGCCTCCTCTTGGATTTTGGTCTTAGATACATTGATCTAAGGGATCCAGGTCTTGGTTTCAAATCTTGTAGCAGCCATTCCTGAAAAATGAATTTTTCATGCATGCCTTGCTAAGCAATCCTATTTTGGGATATTACAGTGGTATCAAAGCAGCTTTCTTGGCTCAGCCTATGAGTTTTAGCCCAAGAAGATAGAAGAATATCGGGATGATGAAGAAGATGATATTACTCTCATCAGTGTTCAAAAATAAGAAGAGTCTCTCCAAAGAGGAGGAGCAGAAAGAAGAGGAAGGACCATGCACTTCCTATTCTCATAAAGAAGAAGACAAGCGTGAAGGACACTTAGATCACCAGATTCTAAGTGATTACCCTGTTGAGTACAAATATCAACCTAGAGCCTTAAAGCAGACTCTAGCTTTTCCACAATTTATCTAGTTGAAGGAATGGAAGAGACCCTGCAACAGAAGAGAAATCAAAGGAAATAGATTTTTGTTGTCTACCTTTGATGGGTTATCTACAGCAAGAACTTGGGTGAGGAAGCTAGAAGAATTTTTTGTGCTACATCCTGTAGTAGAGGAAGAGGCTGTTGAGATCTCAGCACTGCACTTGGAGGGTGGAGCCTATGTTTGGTGGTTCAGCCACTTGAGCCATGCAAGGGTGAAATTTTTTGCAGAGTTCACTCAAGGGTTGATCAAAACCTTTGATGGAGAAATAACAAAGGAGGAAAAGCTCACACCACCACTTGAGAAGCCTTGTACTAACGTTGTCACACTCATGGAGGAGCAGCCAAATGCATCAATAGTTGGGGTAGCCAACAAATTGGGGGAAGGAAATCTTGCAGCCCTACAAGAGATTCCCAAATCTCATCAAGGTATGAAGGAATTTCCACTATCTATTGTTGCAGCAAATTCTTTTGATAGTTGTGGAAATTTTCTTTTACATGACCAAGGGCCAAATCCCATTGCTGATCTAGAGCAACATGATTGCACTGCGCCATGCAAATGGTTCAAGGAAGAGATGAACCATCATCCTCATGCACCTTTGTTGAGTTGCACACAATCCTTGAGTTTGGAGTGTGAACTTTTGGAGGATAAAACAAACCATGACACTCCTCTAAAAACCCATGAAACCATCTTTGAGTTGGAGTATGAGACAACCACTACATCATTGGGGAGAATAACAACGTTTTCAAACAATGGTGGAGAGGAGATATTACCTTCATCATATTTGGGTCCTTGTGGATTCAACATAGTCATGGGTGAGAGAACTTATCTAGGAGGTCTCCAAAGAGCTGCATTTCAAAATTTCATGAAATACAAAGAAAAAGATTTGGTTTGGAAGAATGGTAGCCCTCATGAGAGGAGTACTAAGGGGAAGAGAAGGAGAAGACATCCGCAAGTTATTGAGTGGATGTGGTTGATAAGCAAGGATCTGGTAGGCTACTTGCAAATATATGACACTGGGCAGCAGGTGACTTGGCTGCGCTAGCTCCTCTTGAAGGAGTTTGGCCATCACTTGGCATGTCCTCTTCCTAAGGGGATGGGGGTGGAGGAGAGAAGGCAGGATGCTTGCATCATTGAGCAGCATGGAGTATGGATGCATAGTGTTCATGTTGTTATTCATCAGTATTTTTTACCTGTTGTTGATGACTAGTTTCCTTAGCTAAGTTTTCTAGAAGCTAATCTCAAACTATCAATTTTTCATCTAGAAAACATCCCAAACAAATTTTTGTCCTCCTACCCCTTCCTGTCGGTCTATGATGAGAACAATCTCCAGTTTTCAAGTCCTATCTTGTTTCAGCAAAGTATCCCTATCTATAGCTGTCTTAACTTGGTTTCCCTGCTATCATTTACCCTTTTTTCTCATGCCATTCACTATCTAAAGGTTGAGAAAGTGTCTGCAACTCTATCCCTAGTCATCTTGTCATTTGAAAATCTGATCATGCCTAAGAAAACCCTTATAATATGTGAAATTTGTCCATAAGTTAGATAGTGGTGTTTAGGGAGTTTTTCCTTGGCTAAGATATCCTAGGCCAAAAATCCTCTGTCTAGTACCAGTCAACCATGAATTAGTTCCTATTCTGCAAAGCAAGCATTGTTCTATCCATAGGTCGCACACCACTAAGAGGTCACTTTGTCTCATTTCAGAAGAAGTTTAACAAAGGTCCAAATTAGGAAAAGAGAAAGGTTTGTCACTATCTGAAGAAATATGCTTAGATTAGGCATAATCTCCATGAAACGCCAAAAGAGCTCTCCAAGGTTCCAAAGCATCTGTTTTTACATCTCTGCAGGGTTGTAATCGAATGATGATTAGTAGGAAAATAAGAGCAAAGGGACAAGTTCAAACAGGTCTCTCATGTTGAAAAGGTTTTCCATCAATGATTAGATGAAAAACTGTAAAGAGAAGAGAAGTAAGTGTACATGTTATAAATCTAAAGGTTTCCTGAATAGCAGAGATCATTCCTCATCAATGAAGCAAATGAAGTAAAATGAGATGTTGATCAGCAGTGCTCCATGATCTCCTCCAAAAGCAGTGCTGCATAATCTTCCAAAGGGCATCATCATGTAGGGAATAAGAAGACAATTGCTTCTTATGTTACCTTGAACCTAGGTTTTGAAAAGTAGTCAAAGGAAATTTCAATAAACCTCTGACAACACAGTTAAGGAAAAAGACAGTTCAATGATATCTAGCAACAAACACTCTCTAGGTAAAAATCACATTTCTTCTTGTTTTGTATTCACAGTGACATTTTACAAAGGATATATACATCTCAGACAAGGCCTCATAAATCAAGAGGACATGAGTTTCAAGTGATTTGATCAATAATAATGTCAAATTCTACTTTGTTTCCTATTGGCATTCTTCAAACAAACATACAGAGCAAGGTACAATGATTTGAAATAGATGTAGATCATGTGTTATAGATAACCTCCTTCAAAGAGCAGAGAGTTAGAAACACAGTGATGACATCCTTCACTAATAAGCAGAGGGTCGGCATTTTTTTAAAGTATCTACAGGAGTTATTTTGTGCCACCTCCTTCAAAGAGGACAGAGGATGTATCACCAAGATTGACTGATGTTGTGTTTGATAAAGTCTATGTTGGTAAGACCATGTTGAGAAACAATGGTAAAACAAATGAAAGTTTATAAGTTAGGGGCCCATTTCAAATTAAAAGTAAAGCAGTGACATGATGGTACTTAAAAGCCTTTGTTCTTATGTTGATGAAAGCCTCCTTCAAAGGACAAATCCAAGGCTGAAGTTTTTTTTAAAAGCACCCTCATCTGAATGGTAAAATTGGTAGACTATTCTCTGTTTCTAGTCATTTTTGGATACTTGTATAGAGAAGCATTCACGCAGAAGGTGTATGTGAAAAGGGCATTTTTATTTTACAAATTCATTATGGTTTATCAAAACTAACCCCTCCAAATGATGAATGAAGGGCAAGCGCCAAAGGTTACTTTTTCAGATCATTTAAAAAACAGTGGGCACATTATTAAGATAGATGAACTTTCATATATTGAAGGCCTTTTTCATCATGAATTTAAGGGCCTAGCCATGATTCTAAATGAGCATAAGTGATCATAGTTGCAGGGATTTTCTTCAGGACAAATAGAAGGTCTACACACAGTCAAGAGAAACTGTGAATACAAAGTGCCTAACAGTAACCCTCATTATTTCCTCAATCATGTTATTCACTCTTAAAAGGCTTCACAATGCTTTTGAGACTAGGACACTTACCATAAGAAAAGTTAGCTAAGAAAAAGGATAGTAGGTTTGAGAGACTTCAACAGTGGCCTCCTTCACAAAAGTAGAGGGTCAACTCTCCAAATGATTAACAGTCCATATAGATAAGCTTATTCAAAGGGTTAAGAGAGGTTGATGAAACCATGATTCACATTCAGTCAAAGGGTGCCTCCATCAAATGATAAGAGATAGAAAAGACACATGGTTTAGGATCTCCTTCACTTCATAAAAAACAAAAGATGCATCATGGTGTTGAGAGGCTGTAGTAGTGGTTTTAAAAGAATGACCTCCTTGGTAAAAATCAAGAGATCAAATCATGATTAAGAGGCCTCCTTCATCATACAAATAGAAGACCAAATCATGGTGAAAATACCCTCACCACTTCAAAAAATAGTGGGTTTACATAATGGTTTCAAAAGGTTGCAGTGGTAATATTTTTGTAAGCCCCTTTCAGATGATATACAATGCCACTGTCTTGGAGAAAACCTTCAATGTGAATAGGCAATAAACATTGTTGTTTTTAGCCTCTTTCCTCATAAAAGAGCGCCCATAAGAGTATTTCGAAAAAGGAATCCTTAATCATACTAGCAGAAGACCAAGTCATGGTTTAAGGACCTTTTTCACTTCATAAAACAATTGAGTTGCATTTTGGTGATTGAGAGGCTGCAGTGGTGTTTTTATGATAACTCCTTTGTAAACAAAAAAGGCAAAGCATAGTTTTATAATTCCTGCATGACAAAGTAGGAGATTAAAAAATCATCAGGGTTGAAATATAGGTTTTTAAGAGGAAATTTGTAGTGGCTTTAGAGTTGAAACATCAGCCCTTTTCAAAAGTTTTCTTTCAAAAATCAAAGGAAGAAAACTATTTTCAAATACAAAATCAACAAAGTCACCTTGTTTTAACAACAAATGATAAGAAAAGGCAAAAGGGTGAATTCATTGTGTTTTTCAAAAATAGTTGAAATAGGGAGGTTTTTATAAAGCCCTATGAGTATAAAACTCGAGCATGGCATATCTTGGTGTCATTTGGAAAAACAAGTCACAGAGCAAAAGAGAAATTTTTGAAGGCATTTGGAACTTTGGAATGCGCGGCGTGCCTGTAGGCATTCACAACAGACATTTGTTAAAGGAGCGGCACACCTGTAGTGTTGCGTGGCACGCCTATGCCCAGCATTCAATGGGTGCCAAGGGCTGACAACAACCATTTTTGAATGCGTTTTGCCCGTTCAGACCTGCCTGGCCCGACAACCATCTCTGAACGCGTTTTCTGCCCACCTGGGCCCATACTCAAAGGAGTTCTCAAAGGTGCCAAGATCATATTTTGAACAAAAAATCTCGTCTCCAGACACAAAAAAATACATATCATGAAGGTATTTATGTCTCTAGGCCTGAATTTTGTTTAATCTTAATGGAAAATTTGGTATCAAAGTGTCAAAGAAACAATGAACGAAGGAGGAAATTTTTGTTGTCAAAGAGCTTGTTGTTTGAATAGTTAAGGGAGAAAACACAGTTACTCTTGAACACTATCATATTTATTTAACCACAAATAAATAGTGATAAAGCAGTAAAGGCTTGTTGGCAGTTTTAAAGGAGATTTGTTGTTTTGAGTTTGTAAAAGGATAGTCACAATTTTACAGAGAAAGCCAAGCATTGTGTGCTAAAAGGGGAAAAGAAACTGATCTTCATCAAACCAATTATCTGCTAGCATAGGAAAGAAGGATAAAAATGATTTCAAAAAGAGAAACCTAGTTGGCTTTCAAGAGTGCCCTCTTTACTTAGAAACAAAGGAAGATAGTAAAGTAAGGAAGGAAGGGTTTCTTATCAATGTCAAAAAATCCCTTATGTTGGATAAGGAATAGAGCTTGTTTTTAGCAGGGAGACTCATAATTCTAGGTCAAGAACTTGTACCACATAAAACAGAGAATCATTGTTTAAACTCAACGACTGATCTGATCTCTCACCTAGTCCTGATGATGAACCACACTGGTCGGTTCGAAACGCGTCGACTGTGTTCATTCTAATGTGATTATTACCGAAATATTTCTTCATAATTAGTGCCTTGTGAAAGTTTAAAATTGGTTTTTCAAGTACATAATAGATCATACAGTCTATAAAGAAGAGAAATAATTTGTTTTGAAATCTTCTCACTCAATGACAAGGAGACTACCTTTTGTTTAGAGAAATAGTGGTCATCAAAGAGGGACAGTTTGTTCAGAGGGGAAGCATAGTGTTTTTTCTGTAGAAATTATATAACTTATGTGTTATATGTCCAAGATTCTCCTGATCACACACTATTTAACTCCATGCACAATACAAAATCTATTCCACCATTGATCATCACATGCGGAAATTAACACAATTTCATGTACACATGAAACCATAAAAATTCACACACATTAACACAGTGATTTATGGGAAAGCCTGAAGCTGAAAACCCCAACTATATGTATATAATATATGTCATAGAGATCATGTAACAATCCTCATACAAAGCTTATCACAAGCTCTCAGTACAATCCAATCGCTACACACTAATCAAGCCCTATCTGGCAAATCCATGCACCGATCTCTGCCACCTCCTAGCCTGTCTCTATTGCGCAATCCCTGCTGAAGAATGGCTCTGAATGAACTCAAATCCACCCTATATTTACTACGCAATCCTCATTTTCATCTCCAATGAATGTGTGGTGCAAACAATGTAACATTACAGTCACAACTGATAGTCACACTTGCTCTTTCACCTACCTCTCCACTGGTCTCCACTGAACTGTCCATGCACTATAGTTAAATGATGTATTCTTCAGTTGATTAATGAGTTAATATTTATTGAATTAATTATTAATTAATTCACACCACTCTCACTAGTGTATCAATCAATTAGACTAGATACAACTAGCTCAACTGTGTCTAACTGAGTTAAACTGAACACAACTCCACCAACTACTTCTACAACTCCACCAAAATCTATCAATATTCTTGAATCAAGCCTATGCATTAGCTTAAGTGAAACCCTTAGGAATAGTGTAATTCCTTCACAACTGTTGTGCCACATCTGTGCACTGAACTGAAGTGCTCCAAGAGAATAAGATAATGTTTAGAGTCCAAATATTATTAAGAGCTAATAATATTCGACATATCTATTTTTAGACTGGCAATATAAAAATAAATTCTACCCAATGTCTAAAAATAGAAGTCCATATATTTTTCCAACTTTACCAACCATCCACAAATAGCATCCTGCAACTCATAGAATATGATCGACATGTCTAAAAATAGACTTTGCACCAAAAATCACTTGTGTGGGCCCCACCTAGTTTAGGTGATAATTTTCCAACTAGGATCAGGAATAATGTTTCAGGATGCCTCCTTCACTGTTTATTTTTGCAACCTTCAACACTCCCTCTCAACAAGAAATGATTGTCTTTGCATGCGACATGCAACTCCATGCATTCGCCCTGTAACCTTTGCAAGCGCCATGCAACTCCATGCATTTGCTCTGCAACTCTTCCGAAACTGAATAGGCTCCAAACAACTCAATGAATCTGATGCATCTATCATCAAATTCTTCGACTTCTTCTTAGCTACTACACATGTCTTCAGGAACCACTACGCTGTTGAACTCTGCACCCATGCACTCTGTACTTGCTGTCAACTCTGTACGCGCTCCAATATCCAACACTGTCACTTTGATCTGCCTGCATCAATCCAACTGATCATGCTATTGTTGTTCTATGGGCACCTCATAGCCAGGTTAAATTCATGAGATCCACACCATCTTAATGAATCTTGCCCAGAAATATCCTCTTGGGATTACTCATGCATGTCGCCCCACCTCTCACCTGGTGGTATAGTTGCATGCACTCCCTCTACCCATCTAGCATGAAATTTCTCTACATGAGTGGTTGCTCCCACTCCATGATCCTCATCTTGTGGCTGCTCCACATCCCGAGGTTCACTCTTACCTGCATGCAAATCCTGCTCCCTCTCAAGCTTCAATTGCATGGCTTTCTCACACTTCCCAACAATAGGAAGCTCCGTAGAAATCTCATCTACTTCAAGTCTATAAATATTCTTAGCTCGAATCCCAACCTTCTTGACTTGTCCTGTTTCTTTGTACTGAAGGAAAATTTTTCCTTCACTAAAGACAACATCATAGCCTTTATCCTCTAACATTGCGACTGAGATTAAATTCTTCTTTAAACCTAGAACATGCACTACATCTTGTAAAAGAATGAGTTTACCTGACTCCCTCTGAAAGGTAATGGTACCAATTCCGGTCGCATTGTATCATCCATTGTCACCCAACTCAACATGCAACTAGAGATCTTTCTCCACCAAGTCACTGAAAAGGTTCACATGTCCCGTCATGTGAAAGGAAGCACCACTATCAAAGTACTACCCCGATCCCAATGCACTAGAAACCATGCATGCGATCAATGAGAAGTCAAGCTCAAATTGCAAGGCAAGAGCCTCACCAGCTGTAGCCCTAGCAGCCTGCTTGTTCTTCTTCTTCTATGGAAAATTTGTGGTGTAATGTTCGTGTTCGTGACAGTGAAAACACTTCACTTTGGACATGTCCCGCTCTTTGCCATCCGCACTGGATGGAGAAGGATTTTTCTTCCCCTTCCCTTTCCTTTCTTTGGCAGCCAAAGTGCAATCCTCTTCATCATCATTCTTTGATGAAGAGCCATCCCTATTACTCCGCCTTATCTCCTCCTGCACAAGATCCGACCAAAGTCTCTCCCATCCTAGCAGTTTCTCCCGACCATTGATAGAGTCCTCGTAGCTATGCCAACTCTTCGAAAGCCCAAGGAGAGCCAAGCTCACCAATTATTCTTCATCCACACTAACTCCTACACTCACAAGCTCATCCCTGTAGTGGAAAAACTTTTTCAAGTATACCGGAATATGTCATTCTTCTCCATTTTTATTTTCCTGACCTTGTCTTTAAGCGCCAACATCCTCTGGTCACTTCTGCTTTGGAACAATTCTGTCAAAGCCTTCCACATCAAGAATGGAGTGGCTTTACCATGAAGGCTGGACACAATGTGATCCTTCACACCTTCCAACAGAATCCTTCGACACCTTGCTACCTTATTTTTCCATGTGTCAAGTGCGGCTGCATTGCTAGAGCCTCGTTTAGGAATATCAGCATCTATGAACTCCTTCAACCCATTATCCTCCAGCACCGCCTCCATCCTATCCTTCCATGCAATATAATTTGAGCTGCCCTCAAGGGAATACTCCAATCACAATCTATTGAAAGACATTTCAATGAATGCTCAACTTCGACACCAATAAAACACTGCAGCAAATTCGAATTCCACCAACACAAAACTCAACTATTTCAATATTTGCAATTGCTCCAATGATCAACGTTGTGATACCATGTAGAAATTATATAACTTATGTGTTATATGTCCAATATTCTGCTGATCACACACTATTTAACTTCATGCACAATAAAGAATCTATTCCACCATTGATCATCACATGCGGAAATTAACACAATTGCATGCACACATGAAACCATAAAAATTCACACACATTAACATAGTGATTTATGGGAAAGCCTGAAGCTAAAAACCCCAAATATTTTTATATAATATATGTCATAGAGATCATGTAACAATCCTCATACAAATCTTATCACAAGCTCTCAGTACAATCCAATCGCTACACACTAATCAGGCCCTATCTAGCAAATCCATGCACTGATCTTTGCCACCTACTAGCCTGCCTCTACTGCGCAATCCTTACTGAAGAATGGCTCTGAATGAACTTGAATCCACCCTATATTTACTGTGCAATCCTCATTGGCATCTCCAATGAATGTGTGGTGCAAAAAATGCAACACTATAGTCACAACTGATAGTCACACTTGCTCTTTCACCTATCTCTCCACTGGTCTCCACTGAAACTGTCCATGCACTATAGTTAACTGATGTATTCTTCAGTTGATTAATGAGTTAATATTTAGTGAATTAATTAATAATTAATTCACACCACTCTCACTAGTGTATCAATCAGTTAGACTAGATACAACTAGCTCAACTGTGTCTAACTGAGTTAAACTGAACACAACTCCATTAACTACTTCTACTAACTCCACCAAACTCTGTCACATGAGTTCTAACTTAAGTCTCCATGCAATAGCTCCACTTAACCCTCAGGAATAGTGTAATTCCTTCTGTCAGCTCCTGTGCCACATCTGTGCACTTAACTGAAGTGCTCAAAGAGAATAAGATAATGTTTAGAGTCCAAATATTATTAAGAGCTAATAATATTCGACATATCTATTTTTAGACTGGCAATCTAAAAATAGATTCCACCTAATATGTCTAAAAATAGAAGTCCATCTATTTTTCCAACTTGACCAACCATCCACAAATAGCATCCTACAACTCATAGAATATGATCGACATGTCTAAAAATAGACTTTGCGCCAAAAATCACCTGTGTGGGCCCCACCTAGTTTAGGTGATCATTTTCTAACTAGGATCAGGAATGATGCTTCAGGATGCCTCCTTCACTGTTTCTTGTTGCAACCTTAAAATTTTTCAATATTGTATTCTTTTCTTAGAGAGAAAGGAAGATAGTGATTGGGTGAAATAGTTTTGATCAGTTTATAAGGGGTTTGCTCACCTCTTAAACGGTGATTTCAAAAAAGCAGTGATTGAGGGAAAGAGTTTTTGTGTCAAAAAATAAAGGCGACTTGTCTTAAAAAACCAAAAATAGATCTTATTAAAGGTCTCTTTGCTCAAAACACAGTGCTGGAAAAGTAAATTTGTTTTCATTTAACAAATACTTGTTTGCCAAGTATAGAAAAAAGTTGTGCTCAAAGAAAGGGTCTATTTTTCAGTACATTTCAAGATCTTGTTTGGTAAGTCAGTGAAGGGTATCAGAAAGAAAAAATTCCTCCAAAGAAGGATAGCAAGAGTGGATATCACAATAGATTTGAGCCTTTGACAACTCAAGAAGTGAATGAATCCCCTTCAGTACTCTTCAATTTTCATGAAGTAGGGTGCTTGGATTTTTTCCAAAAAGTCCAAGAAGTAAAAAATCACCCTCCTTTGACTCATTTATTTGCTTTGAGGCTACAAGGAAAGCATGTCCATCTATCAGGTCTGAATTTCAAACTCACTCCTAGGGCTATCTCCAAAGCTACTAAGATCCCCTATATAGGAGAAAAGTGGTTCAAACAAACATACCTAGATCTGAATCACTATAAACCCTTTCTAAAACCAGACCATCAGGACGCTTGCCAAGCTATTTTTCCTTTTTCTAATTTATTGAGTAGCTATGCCCTCCTCATGAAATTCATCATGAATTATTTCACATGTGAAGGGAGGTTTTCCTAGATTTATGCCTATTACATCAGGCTTCTTATGCATTTCAGAAGAACTCAGTTGTTGAACCTACCTTTCTTCCTCTATAGAAGCATTGACAAGATGGCCTCTATTGTCCAAAAGAAGCCCTCCACTCAACAACAAGCTTGTTTGTTTCATCATTCCCTTATCAAGATCATCATCCTCCATCAACTTGAGAAAAAGGGAGTTTCTTGGGACTCTTTCATCTCCCATCCCAATTTTGCCATTGCCTCTCCATCTCATGCACCTTCCTCACCATCCACTCATCATGTTTCTCCTTCTTCTATTAAATCCACTCCTAAAAGGAAAAAATACCCTATGATTGAAAGTGAAGAAGAGAAGAAGCAAACTAGTGATGAAGAAGGGCAAAGTGACAAGAAGCAAACTAGTGATGATGAGGGACAAAGTAAAGAATCTAAGCATGACAGTGGGGAAGAAGGAAATGATGGTGAGCATAGCAATGATAACGAGGAACATGATGGCAACCAACACAGCAGTAAGCATGAGGGTGATGAGGGACAAAATAGTGAAGGAAAAGAACACAACAGTCATGAAGAAAGCTGGGATAGAAATGAACAAGACAGTCCTCAAGAAAAAAAACAAAGTGGCAGCCAAAACAGTGATGATGAGGGTCATGATAGTCCTCAAAAGGACACTTATGATGAGAAACAAGACAACTCTCAAGCAAGCAATGATGATGGCAAGAAAACACCAAACAGTGAGCATCCCGAAGGGGAAACATGGAGCAAAAATATCAAAATAGTCCTAAGGGAAGCCAAAACCAAACCAAGGACCAAGGTGAGCAAGTGCATGTTATGAAACTGTCTCTTTCTTCTCCTCAACACAGCTAAGAGCATGTGCTAGCTACCTCTCCTAGGCAAGGGGCCATGACTCTTCCTCCAAAAGTGGCGAAGCCTAGAAACACTAGATCTGCAAAGAAGAAGACCACTTCAACAATGACTAGCAATGTCACAAGAGTGCTAAGAAGTAGAGGGAAACTGCCTAAGAAGAGTATTTTTGAATTTCCAAAGAGGAAGAGGACCAAGAAGTCTATCCAAGGCAAGGGGAAATAAAAATAAGAGAGTAGTCATGAAGAGGAAAGGGAGTTTGACATCATACAGATACACCGTGATGATGGGGATAATGAAGCTAGAATTCTTGAGGCTCTTTTGAAAAACAAAGAAGCCCAAATTCATGACCTACAAGCTGATCTAGAAAGGTAAAAGGACCTCATACATGTTCTACAGATGCAAAAAAAGAAAATGAGTGGTCAAGTGGTAGTTTATGAGGCCCGAGCTTTCAAATACCAAAGGGAAGCCTACAAAGCACAAATCAAGCTTGAAGAGTTTATGGGAGATTTTGATTATATTGAAGAAGAAGAACAGCCAATGAGAAAGAGGCCTAGGATTATGGGTCTCAAGAAAGCTTTGGAGAAAAAGAAGGAAGAAGAGGCAGCCCTTGTTCGATCTTATTCTCTCACTCAATTGCTCACCCAAGAAATAGAGAATGATAAAGAACGATGGCTTGAAAGGGCCAACGAGAATTTGGAGGATAAATTAGAGAAAACTAATAGAGACTTGAGTCTACAAAAGAAAATGACCGGGCACTACAAGAAGTTGAACCAATTTGCCCGAAGAAAGCTCAAAATTTCTCAAGAAAAGCTCAAGGCTGCTCGAAAGAGGCGCCCAGTAGAAAAAGTGGATAAATGCACATCAGGGCTTCAAATCTTGGCCTCAGCTTCCTTACATGCTTCTAAGAACCCATAAGGGGTTTTCTCGCAAAAATTGAGCAAATTTTGACATGATTTTGTTTTTTGTGTTTTTTGGCCATAATTGCACATTTTTCAAGGTGCTGCCATGGGTTCTAGGAGCATCCTCAGCTCATGAAAGTCATTTTTTTGGATGAAATAAATCTAGGGGCAGCCACTTAAAAATTCTCAGATCCAAAGGAGGTTTTTTGGTCCCCCAAAGAGGCGAAAAACAATGATTTTTTAACTTTCTGCCTCACATATCAGCAAGGGCTACTTTTTTGGTTTTTTCCACTCAATCCACATTTTTACATACTTATAGGGATTTTTTTTGGAAAAATAAAGTAGTTCCAGAAACTAAACATCTAGGGCTTTCCAACGAGCCATCACGGGCCTCGTTTTGACATCGGGAGGTCCCTCAAAAGTGGTCTACAAGATAGGAAATTTTCTTCTGCTACGTTCCTGTAGCATTTTGGCAAAAAAGGCAGTGTTCTGAAGTGGCTTATCCAAATGTGCGTTAAGCCTTTTTTGGCCATTGTCAGTTATGTAAAGTCAACATTTTTTCCTTTTTTATCATTTTATAGATATTTTGAAGATATTTTGTGCCTTGGGCTTTGCAAAGCCTCAAGGACAAAATTAGATATTTGTTCTAAGCCTATGAGCTTCTAGTCAGTTTTGTGAAGCTTATCTTCTCATTTCCTATATAACTCATGCAGAATCATTGTGATATTGTTGGTTGAAGAGTTGATTAAGAGGCTGAACTTGATGATATAGAGCAATACATGATATTACAAGCTTTGAAGAAACACTTTGTCTCATGATGTGGATGATTTCTTGTTTGTCTTGGATGGTGGAAGAGGACTGTTTGTTGGATTCCTTGGCTTGGTAAATGGTATAGTGTTCCTATCTGTATGTTTTCCTTAGTTTATCATACATGTTTTCATGCTTCTTGCTTGTTGTAGGTCAGTAAATAATATTGATATATGCCCATGGAGGCACCTCAATTTTTCTAATTTCATTATAGCTTCTATGTTTTTCTTCTTTCTTAGTTATGTCAAAGAATTCTTAACTGCTCTTTGATACCCTAAGAACTTGTTATCAATTTCATTAATGGTTATTATGTATGCTATCTAGTATGATTCAAGGTATTCCCTACTTACTCATAGCTATCCAAAACCCCATCACTGAAACCTTTCTCTGAATTCTTGATTGTCCTACTTGAACCAAAGAGGTCTTGTTTCGATCTTGCCCTTTGCCTATGCTCTGCAATATTAAGTCAAAGTTTTGATAGCTCAAAATATGATGTCTAGGAGTTCCCTCTTCATGGATTGAGTTGTTTATTTGACTTATTTGTTTTCCCCAAAGTCTGAAGGTGATTTTCACAAAGTTAGAGGGTCTTATACTTATATGTATAGCCTGAATGTTTATTTTATGCATCTATCAGTTGAGTTTCATCTATAGTGATTAATGGTTAGCCCTACCACATGGATTTTTTTTGTAAAACTATTTGTGCTTAAAAATTATTCATCATTCAAAAATTTAGTGTTCAACCCATTTCACTCCACCTAAAGAATCCATTTTACCTCGACCAAATCGGCCTTGCAATATACCTTGTCCACCCTTTGAGGCAGTCTCAGCCTTATCGACCCCATAGCCCAGTTAATCTGAAAATATTTTTATATATCTATCCTTTGATCAGTTATTCCTTCAAAAAACCTAAAAAACACTAAAAACACACTTAAAAAACTAGCCTAAAATCAAATACATAAGAATCAAACAAATCTACATCCCTTGCATAATAGAGAGAGCCCTCTCTGAGTCCAGGAAGGCTAGGTCCTTAGGCTCCAAAGTTTGTTTGATGTTACCCTGTCATTTGGCTTGCCAATCTGCCAAATCACGGGACCTTAACAGATGTGACATACATATCATTCATTATGTCTTCATCACATGGGTTGTACAATGGGAGCATAAGGAGGCAGCAAGCACTTTGGTTGCTTGAGTTGCACTTGAGAGAGCAAGGGCAGATTTGCTCTCACATATTTTGTGATGTTGCATGAGTAGAAGAGAGCACTCTCATGGTGCAAAGGGGCTACTGCTTGGCCTTGGATGATTTGGAAGCACTTCCATCTTGGGAGGTATTCCATATTTGTAGCAGCATTACTAGAGGGGTCTTTGACAAGGAGCATGTCAAAGAACAGAGCTTTGTATTGACAGAAGCTTATTTACATGAGCTCATAGCGCTATCACTTTGGAGCAGGGACTTATGGATTGAGTGTCCCTAGGATCACTTCACATTGGATGCACTTGATGAACAAGGAGGAGGTGAGGATGATAGAGTAGTGGATGGAGACATCTATCACTATGGCATATTCTTCTTGACTTGGACTTCCAAGCATGAGAAGGATGATCTTCTTGCAGCACATGGTTCATTCCTCTTCATAGAATGCCAAAACACTATGGAGGACTCACTCATGGATCCATGTACCATCTTACTTCTGACATATGGTAAGGAGTTTGTTTTTACATTCATTGATTTGTATACTCTTACCATTACTATGCAGTGCATTTCTCCACAAGAGGGCAAGCTCTTCACATTGATCCATGATCTAAGTTGGGCCAAGCTATGTGATGGAGGCAGCCATATTTTATGTGGCCTTGGGAGAAAAATTTCTCCTTACATGTATGTTCAGCTTTTATATCCAACTATTTGCTATATGATGACATACATGATTAACTATGTAACAAGAAACATTTTGCCTTGTGATTTTCTGAAGCAGTAGTTTGTAAAACTGTGTTGTACATATTCAGGAGACTGTTGGTACCTTCAAGCCACACATGAAGCCATTAGTATTTCCTTCATTCTTGTACTGATCATGTCTTCATTTGCTAATATTGTTTCTATTCTTTTTGGGATCATGATTGGGAGATTGACACATGATTTGGATGTGTCTTTTAAGGGAGAGGACTCCCACATTTTCTGCACTACATGTTCTAATGGGAGCATGGGAGGAGATATGACCACCACAGCCACACATTTGTTCTCTTTTATCATGTGCCATGATTTTTTTAGCCATCCATTGTATAACCATGGTCAAGTACTTGATCATGTATTGTTGACACATTCAGCCATTTACTATTCATTAGTAGATGTGATGATTTTTGTATGTTACTTGCCATACTATTTTCTGAAGTTGCAGTGGATGAAACTGCGTTATTTCCTCTTAAAACATTTTTTTTGTCATGTATCATCATTTAAAACCTTCAGAAAACTACTCATTATGATTCTCTATGATGATCATGTCCTATTCATCAGGGATGAAACATTTTGGGCCAGCTTGTTCTTCAATGTTGGAGGGGAAATCCTTGGAATATTGTTCTTCATTTTTCCACTTGAGGGCAATAATTTTGCAGCCTAGGATCAGCACATACTCTACACTCATCATGAGTGGAGAGAAGGACAGCATAGGGTAGGCTATGATTCTTACCATATTCAGATTTTCTACCCACCTTCATTTCTGGAGCTTGAGGTGGAAGGAGATTGCCATGAGTTGCCATGTTGGGAGGTGACTCATTTTGTTTGGATGATTGCTTGGGGATGGAGGATCTAATTGGGGAAGATGTTTTCCCAACAATTTTCAGTCTCCGTGCCTTGGGGGCAACTTCTCAGTTCTATCTTTGCAGTTTCTTGAGGACAATCAACATTTGGGAGGGGAGGAATATAATATTCCAAAATTTGCCTACAATAAATTAGAATATTAAATTTTTCTAATTTCACTTATGAGTTGAATAATTGGGTGAGGAGGCCCAAAAATAATAAAAACATGGATGAAATCTCTCTTAGTATGAAAGGGGATCATCAATGGAGTTGGATTTCACACCCTCATGTGTGAAAGAGGACATTTGCAAGAAGACAAGGTCAGGTTTGACCAAGTCAAACAGCGCAGAGGTAGGAGGTGGAAAGCATCTTGTGGGACGGCACAGTGAAAGAGGAGGGAATTTTCCTTGATGGAGGAAACCCTAAAGAGTGGGACCCATGGAGAGGGAGCTCTCATTTGTTTAAAATGAAGGCAAGGCAGCCATTTTTTCCCATGCATATGATTATTGATTTCTTGTCTGTTTAGACTATTTGCAGTCCCCAGTTGTTTAGTTGAGTTGCAGTGCTGTTTAGCACGAGGGATTCCTGTTTAGTATTTCATATCCTTATTTAGAGGCCTCTTAAGGGATTTCAATTTATTTCTCCACACCCAAGCTCAAGGCCAAATCCATTCCTTCAGCTACAGTGTTATTTCTGCTCAAGTGTAACATTGTGTTGCAGGGTGTTGTAGTGGAGGTTCCACAACACCATTCCTTGGCTTGTTTTTCAAAGGAAGAGGCCTTCTTTCCTTTGGGAGATTAGTAAGGAAGAATTCAGAGCTCATTTCAGATCTTGTCACTTGGCCAACACTTTCTATTCCACCTACAGCACAGTTTCCCTCTTAGACTATGTTATTCTCATAGTGCACTTACAGTGAGGGTTTGCAGTGTTGATTGGAGGGTGAGATCTTTAGTGTTAGGATCAGCCTTTCACTTGGAAGATCCATTGGAGGAGGTTTACTTTAGATTGGTTATCATCTTCAGCCATCTCCATCCAGTCCAGTTTTGAGTTGCAGCTGCTACCCAGCAACTCTGGCATTTTTCCACTTTTTGTATATTTCAGCCAATCCTTCTAAGGATTGTTGTATTATTGTTTTTATGGGTTGAGAGCTTGCTCCCCCATTTATTTGAGCCATATATTTTCATATCCTTGTATTGATATCATCTCTGCAGCAGTGTCTCTTATAAAATGCGCAGTCATAGCTTGGGTTTATACATATACAACAGTATTCTCCAATTCCTTGTACATGTGTTGTTGAGGCTTGCATTGCCTTGCTTGAGAGATTATTTCCTCAAAGATTTTTACTTTATTTAATGCTATAACATCAATTTTTGGATAATTTCATCTTCATCTATTCAGGTCCATTAAAATAACATTTCTTCTCCATTATATGTTCTTGCATTTGCTGCAGTCCCATCATTGGGCACTTTCTCAAGACAACTAAGTGTGGGAGACCTGTTTAACCCACCTAGATTGATTTATTTGAGCATCCTCTTGGATTTTGGTCTTAGATACATCGATCTAAGGGATCTAAGCCTTGGTTTCAAATCCTGTAGCATCCATTCCTGAAAAATGTGTTTTTCAGGCATGCCTTGTTGAGCAATCCTATTTTGGGATATTACAGTGGTATCAAAGCAGCTTTCTTTGCTCAGCCTGTGAGTCTCAGCCCAAGAAGATAGAAGAAGATCAAGATGATGAAGAAGATGAAATTACTCTCATCAGTGTTCAAAAATAATAAGAGCCTCTCCAAAGAGGAGGATCAAAAAGAAGAGGAAGGAACATGCACTTCCTATTCTCATAAAGTAGAAGACAAGCATGAAGGAAAATTGGATCACTAGATTCTAAGTGATTACCTTGTTGAGTACAAATCTCAACCTAGAGCCTTCAAGGAAACTCTATATTTTCCACAATTCATCCAGTTGAAGGAAGAGAAGAGACCCTGCAGCAGAAGAGAAATCAAAGGCAATAGATTTTTGTTGTCTACCTTTTATGGGTTATCTACAACAAGAACTTGGGTGAGGAAGTTGGAAGCATTTTTCCTGCTACATCCTGTAGTGGAGGAAGAGGCCGTTGAGATCTTAGCGCTGCACTTGGAGGGTGGAGCCTATGTTTGGTGGTTCAGCCACTTGAGCCATGCAAGGGTGAAAAATTTTGCAGAGTTCACTCAAGGATTGATCAAAACCTTTGATGGAGAAATAAAAAAGGAGGAAAAGCTCACACCACCACTTGAGAAGCCTTGTACTAACGCGGTCACACTCATGGAGGAGTAGCCACATGCATAAATAGTTGGGGCAGCCAACACATTTGGGGAAGGAACTCTTGCAATGCTACAAGAGATTCCCAAATCTCATCAAGGTATGAAGGAATTTCCACTATCTATTGTTGCAACAAATTCTTTTGATAGTTGTGGAAATTTGATTTTACATGACAAAGGGCCAAATCCCATTGCTAATATAGAGCAACATGATTTCACTGCGTTGTGCAAATGGTTCAAGGAAGAGATGAACCACCATCCTCATGCACCGTTGTTGAGTTGCACACAATCCTTAAGGTTGGAGTGTGAACTTTTGGAGGATAAAACAAACCATGACACTCCTATGAAAACCCATGAAACCATCTTTGAGCTGGAGTATGAGACAACCACTACATCCTTGGGGAGATTAACAACATTGTTAAACAATGGTGGAGAGGAGATATTACCTTCATCATATTTGGGTCCTTGTGGATTCAACATAGTCATGGGTGAGAGACCTTCTCTAGAAGGTCTCCAAAGAGCTACATTTCAAACTTTCATGAAATGCAAAGAGAAATATTTGATTTGGAAGAATGGTAGCCCTCATGAGATGAGTACCAAGGGGAAGATAAGGAGAAGACATCCGTAAGTGATTGAGTGGATGTGGATGATAAGCAAGGAGCTGGGAGGCTACTTGCAAATATATGACACCGGGCAGCAGGAGGCTTGGCTAGACTGGCTCCTCTTGAAGGAGTTTGGCCCTCACTTGGCATGTCCTCTTCCTAAGGGGATGGGGGTGGAGGAGAGAAGACAGGATGCTTGCACCATTAAGGAGCATGGAGTATGGATTCATGGTGTTGATGTGAGATACATATCATTCATTATGTCTTCATCACATGGGTTGTATGATGGGAGCATAAGGAGGCAGCAAGCACTTTGGTTGCTTCAGTTGCACTTGAGAGAGCAAGGAAAGATTTTCTCTCACATATTGTGTGATGTTGTAGGAGTAGAAGAGAGCACTCTCATGGTGCAAAGGGGCTACTCCTTAGCCTTGGATGATTTGGAAGCACTTCCATCTTGGGAGGTATTCCATATTTGCAGCAGCATTACTAGAGGGGTCTTTGACAAGGAGCATGTCAAATAACAGAGCTTTGTATTGATAGGAGCTTACTTGCATGAGCTCACAGTGTTGTCACTTTGGAGCAGGGACTTATGGATGGAAAGTCCCCAGGATCACTTCACATTGGATGCACTTGGTGAACAAGGAGGAGGTGAGTATAATAGAGTAGTGGATGGAGACATCTATCACTATGGCATATTCTACTTGACTTGGACTTCCAAGCACGAGAAGGATGATCTTCTTGCAGCACATGGTTCATTCCTCTTCATAGCATGTCAAAACACTATGGAGGACTCACTCATGGATCCATGTACCACCTTACTTCTGACATATGGTAAGGATTTTGTTTTTACATTCATTGATTTGCATACTCTTACCATTAGTATGGAATGCATTGCTCCACAAGAGGGCAAGCTTTTCACATTACTCCATGATCTAAGTTGGGCCAAGCTATATGATGGAGGCAGCCATCTTTTATGTGGCCTTGGGAAAATGTTTTCTCCTTACATTTATGTTCAGTTTTTATATCCAACTATTTTCTATATAATGACATACATGATTAACTATGTAACAAGAAACATTTTTCCTTATGATTTTCTGAAGCAGCAGTTTGTAAAACTGCGCTGTACATATTCAGGAGATTGTTGGTACCTTCAAGCCACACATGAAGCCATCAGTATTTCCTTCATTATTGTACTGATCATGTCTTCATTTTCTTATATTGTTTCTATTCTTTTTGGGAGCATGATTGGGAGATTGACACATGAGTTGGATGTGTCCTTTAAGGGAGAGGATCCCCACATTTTCTGCACTACATTTTCTAATGGGAGCATGGGAGGAGATATGGCCACCATAGCCACACATTTGTTCTCTTTCAGGGTGGGCCATGAGTTTTTTAGCCATCCATTGTATAACCATGGGCAAGTACCTGATCATGTATTGTCGACACATTCAGCCATTTACTATTCATTAGTATATGTGATGATTTTTGTATGTTACTTGCCATACTATTTTCTAAAGTTGCAGTAGATGAAACTGTGTTGTGTCCTCTTGAAACATCGTTTGTGTCATGTATCATCATGTAAAACCTTCAGCAAACTACTCATTAGGATACTCTATAATGATCATGTCCTATTCATCAGGGACGAAACATTTTGGGCCAGCTTGTTCTTCAATGTTGGAGGGGAAATCCTTGGAAGATTGTTCTTCATTTTTCCACTTGAGGGCAATAATTTTGCAGCCCAGGATCATCACATAATCTAAACTCATCATGAGTGGAGAGAAGGATAGTGTGGGGTAGGCTATGATGCTTACCATATTCATATTTTCAGCCCACCTTCATTTCCGAAGCTTGAGGTGGAAGGACATTGCCATGAGTTGCCATGTTGGGAGTTGACTCATTTTGTTTAGATGATTGCTTGGGGATGGAGGATCCAATTAGGGAAGATTTTTTCCCAACACTTTTTAGTCTCCATGCCTTGGGTACAACTTCTCATTTTTATCCTTGTTGTTGCTTGAGGACAAGCAACATTTGGGAGGGGAGGACTATAATATTCCAAAATTTGCCTACAATAAATTGGAATATTAAATTTTGCTAATTTCACTTATGATTTGAATAATTGGGTGTGGAGGCCCAAAATTAATATAAACATGGATGAAATCCCTCATAGTATGAAAGGGGATCATCATTGGAGTTGGATTTCACACCCTCATGTGTGAAAGAGGACATTTACAAGAAGACAAGGTCAGGTTTGACCAAGTCAAACAGCGTAGAGGTAGGAGGTGGAAAGCATCTTGTGGGACAGCGCAGTGAAATATGATGGAAGTTTCCTTGATGGA
>JAXQQM020060210.1:0-45423 GCA_034641835.2 Pinus albicaulis | reverse complement strand
AATATTATAAATACATAATGCTTCTTTGAAGTCTATACATCCACCCACAATATGATCACTACATCCATTGTCTTCCAATAACCTTTCAGTAAGTGTACTTTCAACTCAGTAGCCTTGTGCCCTTATCTACAAATTCCTATACCTATATTACATTTTTTCATTTCATCAATATTTTATGCTTTCCTTTACTTAAGAACACTGATTACCACATATCAAATTCAACTAATTCAACAACTTATGTTTTCCCCCTCTTTTAGACTACCAATATGGATAGCAAGTACATGTCCCGACTTTATCGATACTATGATGAGATGGATGGATGGAAATTTTATCTTCTTGACATAAAGGCAAGACACCTTTCATGCTTGGTCTTCCTTCTTCATTGTCTCCAACAAACTATTTACCTTTAGAAAAAATCTAAAGGCCTTGTTGCAACGACTTATATATCTTCATGAAAGGGAACAATAAGAAAGCTTCGATTGGATTACTAGTCCCGTAATTCTCATCTTGGTGTTGTCATAGATACAAACTGGTGTTGTTTCCATTGCACCCTCTGCATATATGATTAGCTGACAGTTCAATACCACTTGTTCAAAAGGAAATGTAAAAAGAATAAAATGAATGTGCTTCGTTCCAAACAATTTTGGATTGCAGTGAATGCAATGTTATGCTATTTTGTTTGCACATTTTCACTTGAAATGTGCTTGTTTACAAACACTTTTGGATTGCAATGAATGCAATGTTATGTTACGTTTTTTTCATATTTTCACCCACCATTGTGGATGCAATGTAGTTTGCAACACTTCCTCTGTTTCAGAGCATGTTGAATAAATATATTAGAAATTAAAGTAGCCATTTTTATAGGTTGTTGAATCCTATAAATACATAATGCTTCATTTTTTTGATCTGAATATAAAGTCATTACTTCTTCGAATTTGATCAAGACTATTGTTTTTTCAAATCCTTTGAAAGAGCTTATACACTGTCTTTTCAATATAGAATTTCAAAATTAGTTGTTGAATGTAAAGGCAGTCACCCATCATGTCTTCAAAGTTATAAATTCTATATTTCTTCCTCTATAACTATTTTTTATTCATTTCAATTTAGTAGTATACTGTCTTTATAATATAGAAATTGAAAATTAGTTGTTGAATGTAAAGGCAACCACCCATCATGTCTTAAAAGTTATAAATGTTATATTTGTTCCTCTACAACTGTTTTTTATTCATTTCAATTTAGTAGTCATTGCAGATGCCATTAATTCCTTTACATTTACCATCTCCATAACAAAATATTTTTCCATTCTCCCATGAACCTTCTCCATGCCTAGTTGAAGAAAAAACCATGGCTGGTTTAAAATATGGGTTGTATGGGTTGTATGTAACTCCTCTCTTATAGCATTAAATAACAACGTAGCATAGATTTCATACAACACTGAATAACAATGAAGCATATATTTCATGGTGCATGATCCCTCTCTTTAATTTCAATAACATTCTCAACGTAGCATAGATTTCATACAACACTAAATAAAAATGTAGCATAGATTTCATGGTGCATGATCCCTCTCTTTAATTTCAACAACATTGTCCTTGGAGGTGCAATTTCTCTACCATCACATGTTGTCTTTAATTTCAACAACATTCTCCTCTGTCGTCTCTAATTTCAAAAAAAATCTCCTTGGAGAGGAAAATTACATGTTGTCTTTAGTTTAAACAAAATTCTCCTATGTTTTCTTCAATTTCAACAAAAATCTCCTGGGAGGGGAAAAATTGTCTACCATATACTTAAAAAATGTGTATAAAGGTGACCTACCCCCAAAAAAGTGCCAGCTATACAGCTTTTTTATTTCTGTCTTTCTGTCTTCTAATCATCTTTTATTGAAAAGGACATAGAAACATATTCCCTACTGTTGTCACATACAATTCCCTTATTCATGGCTTTAAGAAAGGCAAGATGGCACACACCAAGAAATTATTCTATAGAATTCCCAACAAGAAAATAGTCCCTGAAGTTGTCACATACAATGCATTTGTTGATGGCCACATTAAGGAATGGAAACACAAGGACTGGCCATAGAACCGTTTTTCCTGAAATAGTCAAACTTGATTTTTACTTAGCAAAGACTTGAGGATCTATCACAGCAACAACCCAACAAACAAACAAAAATATGAAAATGCACATAATTTCCAAAGAGGAATAAACTTTTTCCATTGAAATTTAATATGAAACCTTACATGTATATACATATATGCATCATATATCTAAAACATTATGGACCATGGTATGAATCACAATGAGAAAATTGTAATCATGCCCTAGCTTCATTCAAAAGTGGTTTAACGGACCCTTTTGAAATATCTTCTCTATTCTGCTTCTAAAAGAATTCGGAAAAGGAGGCGAAATTATTGCTTTTGGCATGTTGTAAGGAGCATCGTGGGTGAATTGGTTGCATTTCACGAGTCTAAATGATCTCACTTAGTCTAGTCGAGTCCTATTTGACCTTGTGAGGTCTTCCTTGGTGAGATAGGGTGAGGACGAGTTGGGTATAACCTGACCTAGTTTTGATGACAGGTCGAGTCAAACCATTGAGTTCAGGTAGATAAGGACAATCCTTTTTACTGTGGATGGGGTATATCAAATATGGTTAAATTCTGGTTCTTCGAGGTATTGAGACTAAATTTTTTGTTGTTCTTTACATTTGTAATATTGTTCTCTAATTATCTGCCATGAATCATGAGTGGTAGCATCTTTAAATGTTTTTTGGATGAGAACATGTGTATTTGAGTTCTAGTTTCTCTCTTTTGGATAGAGAAGGTAGTAAGAACAACACTATTACTAGTAGACCAATCTTGGGCGGCCTAGGATGCAAGGAATTTTTGAGACAATTGGAGGCTAGGAATGGAAAATGGTGAAGTAGCAGTGGGAATATACAATTCAATTTAAAATTATATACCATTGATATGCTTAATACCATGGATTATTAATTTCTTTGTATATAATACTATATTCTACTATTTATTATTATTATTTTACCCTTTTTTTCTTTTTGTGTCTCAACTTCCTTTCCTTTTCATTGTCGTATTTCTTATTATTTCCCTCCCTTTTCTTTTTCCTTCCAAAAATTAAAATATTTTTTTCATGTTACATTTGTTAACATAATGAAAACATAATGAAAATGAATATTTGGGCTTTGAATTACCAAAAAAAATTGGAACTAAATGGAGGCTGTAATATAGAAATGGGATGTGCATACCTTTAGCAAAATTTTAATACTATAAATTTCCTTTGATAACATTTTTCATGATCTAGATGACCATGACTCTCCTTAGGTTATATTCAAAAGCAACTACCTAATAAGAAAGACATAAATGCTTTGATAATGACTTTTTTTATACTGAAGAATTGAGTGGGGAATGCTAAACTAACACAAGTGATATGGCCAAGAATATACATAAAATTTATTTCCTTGTAATAAGAGTCATGGCCAATGATCATGAACCATATTTTAATAAAATATCATTATTATTAATTAGTTATATTTCTCTTGGACTAATTATTTGTAGCTCTTCCTTCCAAACTGAAATGCATCTTTACATGTTTCATGGAAATCAAGGATCTTTTATAGTTCCTTTTTTTTTTAAAGTAATTTGCACATTGTCTTCTTTATGTCATTGCTTATTTTTAGGTAAATAATTTAAAATATATTTATAATCACCTTACACATTATGTGGAAATTTAAAATTGTGTTACCATTTTGGCCTTATTGGCTACTCCTTTTACTTTTTCTTGGAAGCATGACCAAGTCTTCTAAATTTTCAAAACCGACCTATAAACTCTAGCGGTGGCTTGTGTATGTTTCTATTTCAATATTCCCAGAATAAAAAAGTGTAACTTCTAAGGGGTTTTCTTAACCTCCACCTCATCCTTTTTCACCATGTTTAGATTGAGTTAGACTATGCTTACTAATGAACAATGAAAGGGGCTTGCCTTCTAATAGTGCATGTCACCATTTTTCACCCCTCCTTGTATGAATTTATATTTTTCCTATGATGTTACATCCACAGTTGTCAACTCCAAAATTTGTTACTAAGTTTATTTTAACATCCAATTCACAGGTGTAATAACATGGGTGAAATCATTGTGCACATCTTCAAACATCAGCAATCACAATAGATGAGTGAAGTTGTTTAAGTTATTTCATCATGTAACCACAATAGATGAGTCAAGTTTTGTAATTTGTTTCATCCTGTAACCAAGGAGCAGATCATACCTAAGAAAATCCCTCTACAAATATCAAGTCTGTAGAAATGCAGATATATGCACAAAAAACCCTCAGAATACACTTCACATTTTTCAGAAACATGCATTTCCCTAGCATCTTTGAGCCCTTAATATATGCCAATTTCCTAAGTCCTAAAAATCACATTACTGTAGCGCACCACACCTTCTTGCAAGACACATCCTTATGAAAAAACAGTTTGTAACATATTTTAGCATCCCAAACTATTCAATAAAACATACCTACAATACATACTAACTCTTAAAACTTCAATAGTAGACTCTTCAATTTTCCAAGATACATGACCTTGCTACATCACTTTTGTTTGGATTCTCTAGCAATAGACCTTTCAATCGTTCACACAAAATGCACCTCTTTCATTTTTGAAAATCTACCATTTGTAAAATCTGGCATCGTCCCATGATTGTCATTGTAATGCCAATATTTAATGTCAGTTGCACTACCATGCATATATACACCTCTCTTGGATGAAAATTTATCTGCTTAACCTGCTTAAATCACTTTTTCCCATTTTACCTTCTACCTCTCTGCCCTGCCTCGAAAAACCTTTGAATTTGATCGACCTAACTACTCCCAGTATTTTGAAAACAAAGTCAGGTCCCACATTTCAGTCCTCTACTTTACCATTTCCATCCCTTTCTCCCCCCTTGCCAACTATTTCTTGATAACTTCCACATCCATGCCTTCAGCAACACTATACATTCCCCTCCACTTCTATCAGCGTGTCTTTGTGCCCTCCCAGTGCAAATGCTAGTTTACTATGTTACTTTGCATACACGTGAATTCCCCATAAAAGCACATCTTGTATGGCATGATTTCCCATGTAACAGGTATGGCATAACATCATAACAAAGCAAGCAATCCTTAAAGTTTATAACATATATAAAAGGGGAATATAAAAATATAATTTTAATATCATTTCTACATCATGTTCTGAAATTAGAATTAATGTTAATATATATCATGAATAAATACATTTTACCTTATTTTTTTAATTTATAATTTTGGTTTTCAAATTTAACAATTTAAATTATTATTTTTGAAGCTAATTATTTTTTTAATTTTTAATTTAAATAATTATAATTTAAATCTATATTAATCATGTAATATATTTAAAAAAAAAAAAATTATTTATCTCATCAATGTTCAAAAACCATCATCTATTTGTCAAATTGCAACTTTATAGGTTTAATTTAACTATATTTACACTAAATTGCAGGTACTAGCTATAATTAGACACTTTTTTTATTTCATTTCAATTCAACTTAGAAGATAAAAAAATATTTTCAAAGATTTTAAAACTACACCGAGAATAATCATAAGATAGTCATATCAACGTTGAATATTGTACATGGTACATGTATGCAACAACATCATAATTTTCACTTGAGTGTAAAGTTTCAATTATGAGTCATATTGTATACCTTGTGTTGTCATTCCCTGTAAGTCAAACAAAAACCAAAATGAGACTTTTTAAGTAGAATATATAATTTGACAGTAGGAAGTACTGACGGCTTGATTTGTTGCAAGTATTGATTTTCAATAATTAATTGATTGGTGGCAGTGCTAATTAATTGTATAAACACTTGCTCATGCTATATATAGGAAGATTCTTTTGTTAGATGAAATGGAGCCCAGAGACTGACTGATGGGATAGCTCATCCTATAGAATGTAATAATACATTCATTTGTTTGGTTGATGAGGAGCATTCTTCTTCTTTTTTCCATGGTTTCTTATTAAAATAATTGGCATCTGGGTAGAGCTTCTCTATTATTGTAATTCAACACACTGGGTTTAGCGATTGTGAATCTGATACTTACATTTATCTTACATTTTTATGTACTAGTTAAATAAACATCTCAAAGTTTAAATTTATATAAATATAATAATTTTTAATAGACTTAGGTGTGGTAAAATTATTAGCTATAATTGAAATTCGGTGCAGTTGTAAATTTGAAATTTTTAAATTGATCCATTAAAAAACAAAGAATTCATTATAGTAATTTATTGATTTTCTTGAAGATATTGTTTTATTATAATAAATTATCAAAATTTTATCTATAATTTTGGTTTGGTTTAGTTATAAATTTGAAAATCCTAGATACATAAAAGCTTAAAATTTTCAAAAGTTCAATATCTCGAGCCAACAATGGAAAATTAATCAGTGATTACATACTTAAGTACTTATCTTTAATTAACCAGCGAAACCACCCAATCTGTGAAAATAGTTAAAGGCTTAACATGCCAAACAACATTTAATCAGAGAAAATATTTCTGTCAGCCAACTCCTGGAAAGAGACATCACTGTAAAATGTTGTCTAAGCACGTCAGATGGTATCCCTATAGCTTTCTTTGATGGTCAATCTGCAGTGGAATTTTCTTCAGCTTTCTTTTTTTTTTCAAACAGAAAAAACTCTTAGCCTCTAAAATTAAAAAATAAAATCCCTGGACTAAATATTTGTGCAAAACAATTAAAAAAAAAAAACTGCCACTTCTATGAGTTCACTTCAAAATGGCATACAAAAATGTGGAAATGTATCATCCAGCAAACAAGAAGACCGCAGTCATTGTAGAAACAGAGAGCCCTGGAAGTAGAGATAATAATGACATCCAACAATCAAAACAAACCAAAAGCTAGGAAACAGAGAGCCCAACGTTCATAGATTGTCAGGAAGATGATAGATCTTTATATCGATACATAGATTTCAGCAATTTTGTAGGTCATAAGATGTTGTTTCTTGTTCTTATATATTGTTAAGAGTATAGTTAGATTGTTATAGAAATTCCAAACCATTCAAGAAATTACATAGAATTTTCTCATCAATGATAACTGTATACAAATGTCAATCACATGGAATATTTCATCTATTTTTGGTTTCACTAATTGGATGCCTACTTGTCTCATTGATTTGACATTATTGGGATGCTTACCTATCACATGGCATATATCATCTGTTTTTTTTCTTTAGTAATTAGATTCTGGTAACCGGATATTTGATATGTATATAAATTTTTTTCCTGTAGGTGCTAGAAAATCATTTTCTAGCACATTTTATAGCGCCTATAGGAAAAAAATTTAATGCTTCCACTAAAGTATTTTTTGTGGGTTCTTTGAGGATCATCATCATGGACCTTTTATGACATTTATCCTTTTTAAATGACATTACAGACATGCAAGTTGTATGAATTCATTTTTTTCCTGTAGGCGCTAGAAAATCATTCCTCAAAAAACCCGCAGAAAATACTTTAATGGATGCATTAAAAAATTCCTCACAGAGAACTCCCTGAAAATGATTTTTTCTCTCTCAAGCTGGCATTTAATTAGATTTTTGAGCAGTATTATAAATCTAGTCGCAGAGATTTGGTCTAAAGACACTACTCCTGCCAGGCCTTCAAAGATTTAACATCAGTCTAACCTCAAATTCAAACACCTACAGCTAGTCATCTGTAAGTTAAATTGTAAAAAATGTGGCTTGTGGGCATATTGTCATCTTTTTGGGCATTGGGAAAGTCATGCCATATTGGTTTCATACACCTCCCTGGATTGATTTAGTTTTTAGACTTTTATTTTCTCTCTTCAAATGAAATGTGATGAGTGTAGATCATTAAAAATGTAATGGTCCGAGTTTCATTTGGGTTAGTAGGTAGAATGTCAAAACTCGAGGTTTCCAGTAATTTAGTTGTTTAATAAATTACCTATCAATTTTGCATCATATGAACAAGTTGCATATACATTTATGTTTCATGCTTGCATAAATTGGTGTACACCTTAAATGCTCGAATTTCTGCAGAAATAACTGTGAAATTACAGGCATTATAAGCACACATTTATGGAAGGAGTGGGAATAGTAATATAGCCTAGACTGTCACTATTCTTAACGCTTATCTAGGTCACAATAGATTGACAACTATTCAAAACATGAAACTTGCGATAAAATTACGACTCCATAAAATAAAATGTATTAATAGGTTTTAATCCTTGTATGCTGAAATATGAAAATATATGATGAGTACATTGGAACACAGTGGGATAGGTTATGTGTAGGTTGCCTCAGTTTCTTAATTATTTCCCTAACTTATAATGGGTTAAGAACTGTATCTCAACAGTAAACTGGAACATAAATCTTGTCATTATTAGGCTAGAACCCTGTTAGGTGTTTGACTTATCATTTAATATTGATCGCTTCTAATTCTTATGACACACATATAGAATTTATCGAAACTGGAACTGTACTGCAGCTGGGGAAAAATAGTCATATAAACAATGCATAAAATGCTCAAATTTTAATAAATAGAGTATGCATTTATGTACATCAGTCTGTAAAACAAAATCATTGGACATCGAATATGAAAATTTTGTTGATGTATATCATGTAAGGGTGATAGAAGAAATTCACACCAAATTAAGCTCAAAGCAGGGTTTGGGAGAGAGGTCCGTTAAGTTTTTTTATCTTTCTAGTTTTTAGGCAAAAATTGTTGTTGGTTGGTCAGGTTTAGGAAAAAATAAATTCTAGTTTGGTTAAGACAAAACCAGTTCCAGTTCGGTGAATGGTTCAGGATAAAAATTTATATGCATCCCTCTATTATGCTCGAAAATCTCCAAGTGTTCCTCTGTTCTCTTCTTAGAACTAGTCATAACCAAGGAAAAGAGTGTAATTTTGCATGTTGCTCCTTCTCTAGCATTGCTTGCTATCTTTTTTCTCACAAACTTTGAATATTACCATGTTTGAATTATATGTTGGTGGGAAAGTCAGTTGGATTATGTAACATCTATGTGCCTTGTCTTTGATTTCATAGGATTTATCAAAGGTAGTGACTTTCTTACACATTACTTGATGTAGAATGGAACATTCTTTATGATTACAATATGGTAGAATGAGAAGGGACATAGGAGGCATGTCATAGGTGATTTGGTAATTGGAGAAGGTTTCTTTGATAAAATATATAACTAGATTTAAAGTTTTTAAATATAAATTGGAGACAAAAATACCTAGATTATGGTAGATAGTTTACTCGTCTAATAGGGAAAGAGCTTATGACTTAGTTCAGACTAGGTTGGATAGGAGTTATGCTCATAACCACTTATTTCTTATTTACTTAATAGTAGACATGCATTGTGCACATTATCACAATATATATGTTTAGTTCATTTGCATCCAGTGTCTACTTTGAATATTAGACATTCTGCAACCTTCCCATCTTCCTTTCCTTCAAGTTGAAATTCCTCACATTGATTCAAGGAACATTGTCAAATGATTGCATGCTATAGGTGTAGAATAGTGGGAAATAAAAATTCTTACAGAGATAGAAACATTCTTAGAAGAATACTTGCATGATGTTTAGCTACAAAAGGGGGTTGTTAAGGAGGAAAATTGCACATGAGTTGAACAGAACATAAAATACAACATCTCATCTCAGTTCTAAGAAAAGAATAGAGGAACACCTGAAATGAATGGTTGGAACGGATAGAATTAAAATTTTGGAATGGCTAGAATGAAAAGGAAGAACATATGAAATGAAAAATGAAATCCTTTGCTCAAACTTTTGATCTCATCTACTCTAACTTTTGATTGTGCATCATTCCAAGTATCTCATAATTTTCTTTTCCAAACAAACCCGTCTTTTCCAAACCCTGATTGGACATTTTAACAAACCTAATTTTGATTGTATTCAAGGAAGTGAGGTGCTCTGCAACTTTGTTAAATTTAGGGATTTCATGTGTGCAAGGTGCCTTGATTTTATAGATTTAATCTTATATAAATTTCTACCTTGTTGTTTTATGTTCTAGGTTTTTTAAGTGTGGACAATGGTGGAAAAGTGGACATTGTGTATCAAAGTTTCCTGTCGTCCAAATCTTGGACAAGCCACAGTTAAATATGTGCTTTATAATCCAGCGTGAAATCATTTCATGCACATAAACATAGATCTACACGGGAGGAAAATTAATAATGAAGCCTACTATATCGCACTTATTGAGGGCTTAAAAGAGGCAAAAAATAATGTTGTCAATGATATTGCAGTTTACATGAACTCGCAACTCATGTGTAATCATCTCATTGGAATCTATGAAGTTCGAAAAGATAATTTAAAACCCCTATACAAGGAAGCAACAATGTGGAGCTCTCAGTTTAAATCTTTCAGCATGCAATGGCTTGCATACATACATAGGATGTCCACTGATACACTGGTGGCAGGAATGTTAAGTCTAGATGCAGGTGTCAGAGATGACACAAGATCATAGGTTATTGCAATTGAAGTCATCAATCAGTATCATGATAAGTCTCAAATATGTGAATGTGTTATTCTTATCATTTTCCTTGGGGCTATGATGGCATGGTTCTTTCACTAGAGAAGAACCCATTGTAATTTTTGGATGGTTCGCGATATAATAGATGAATCTTTTTTAGGGTATAATTATTTTCTGTTGTTATTTTTCCATGTATCATGAACCTTTTCAAGCCCCAATTGATTATTGTTATTAAAAGGAAAAATATTTTCCACTAGGCATTATATTATGCAATGTTTTCATAATGACCATGCAAGTAGTACACCATTATTTCTGTGCATGGATATTTGTTTTTGTTTTTACTTCCTTAGGATCTAATACATGATATATTTACATAGATATTTTTCAAAATAGTAAAAAGAAAACTTAAAAACAAATTTAACACACCATTATTTTTGTGCATGAATATTTGGTTTTGTCTTTACTTCCCTGGGATCTAATGCATGATAGATTAACGTGGATATTTTTCAAAATAGTAAAAAGAAAACTTAAAAACAAATTTGACACTATATAGTAGGAATGATTATACACCCTGCTACTGAATTGGGAAATAATACACCATAGTGACAATATAAGTTTTATGCATTAAGAAAAATCGCATTACTCAAGTACTCAATTATTTGACTGAAATATCCAAGTACTCATTTATTGGAATGTTGAAACACTTCATTTATATAGAGAAGATGAAGGACATGTACATACTTGCATCTTATCAGAAGCTAGAATATTTTAATCTCTCCTAACCCTAGCTAGGGAAACCAATATAAGGATAACAACAAAGTCCTCAACGCTAGGAATCACATGTAACCAAAGTCGGCCACTCCACCAGGAATCCTCACCAACATAACATCACAACTAGAATGAAATTCATTGCATGAATGTCGGTTTGTCGGAAAATAAAAAATAAAAAACTACAGTTTCCATCACAACTTGTTTCTGAAGCCAATTTGTGTGTTGTCTCCAAGTTTTGTGATGTTAGTGACCCAAAAATATTCGGATTAAGGGGGACCCATTGAAGAAGTTGTTGTGTCTGTAACATGACAATGCATTTTTCATCGGAGAAAATAATAAGATGTGAATTAATATATACATCATAATATAGAGTAGATCAATTAGAAGTCTTTTCTTAAGCACCTTGAATCATCTGATAAAAATAGTTATAGTGGGTCTCTGTACATTCTTCATATGAAATCACATTAATTGGACGTTGCAACCCTGCAAACATTCGAGCACTACATTAACAACATGAACAAAAACCAGTGCTAAAATTTAAGAGTAAAGACAATGCAACAAACATGGAAATCCACCAATTTTCATGATGTTAGTGACCCAATCTTGTTCTGGTCGAGGCGGACCCATTGATGAACCAACTGTGTTTGTAATATGACAACACAGTTTCAATTAGAGAAAAAAATAACATGTCAAGTAATATATGCATCAGAATACATAGTAGATCAATCAGGAATCTCATCGAATGTACTTTGACTCATGTTATCAAAAGGTTAATGGTGGGTCTATGTACATCCTTCATCTGTAAACACATTAATTGGATGTTGCAACCCTAAAAACATTCTAGTGCTACATTAAAAACATTAACAACATGAACAACAATCAGTGTTAAATGTTAGGAGTGAACACTATGAAACAAACATGGAAATTCACCAATTTCCATGATGTCAGTGGCCCAATCTTGTTCTGGTGGAGGGGGACCCATTGATGAACCAGTTGTGTTTGTAATATGACAACATAGTTTCCATCAGAGAAAAAAATAATATTTCAAGTAATAGATGCATCAGAATACATAGTAGATCAATCAGGAATCTCATCAAATGTACCTTGACTCATGTGATCAAAAGGTTGATGGTGGGTCTATGTACATACTTCATCTATAATCACATTAATTAGATTTCGCAACCCTACAAACATTCCAACACTACATTAAGCTAAAAGAAATAGGAAATATCAAAGGCATTGCAACAAACTTGGAAAATCAACAAAGTGATCTAAACATAGCAACAAACTTGGAAGATCACCAATTTGATCTAAACATATTGATATTGTCTCCCTATAGAACTTACTTGGAATGGTAGAGGGTGCATTGTTGGAGCGAGGACGACCACGCTTGTTGAGGTGTGGAAACTGAAGTGGTTCATCTTCGGATGTAGAGACATTCAAATCAATATTCGAGGTGGCATTCCTTTTCCCTGTATTTTTTTTTTGGACTAAGGAAACTCTTCTTCCTCTTCAAGGATGACTCATAAGCACCCAAACCAAGAGTGAATTCATAATCCATAATAATAAGATTATTAGCATCATCCACAAAAAATTTATCCAGATCAATCAAATTTTTTGTCTTGCTCACAGGAGAAGGAGGACTATTCCAAAATAGGTCTAGATAGCCAAACAACTCATCTCTCAACACAATAAGTTCTTCAACATTGTCACCTTCAATATTGGTTGTGATAGTATATACATGAAGGTTTGGTGCCTCTGTACTTACCTCAAAAGGGGCATTCAATGCATTGGGTGTGGTATGAATATCCAATAAAGGGTCTAAATCCATTAAGGGGGAATGAAATCAATCTACCTTTATAGCAAGCTTGAAAATGTTCCCTCGAATAGACCATGGGAAATCACAAGTTATAAAAATTTTGCGCTGAAAAATGATAACATATTCCTTATTGAGTTTTCTTTGACTCCTTGCCCAATAAGCATGAGATATGCTCTCATGAGGCCTACAATCACTTTCTGGAATTCTTCTAGCCTTTTCCATTGATGATTCAAGCTGCATCTCTTTCTTGTCGTTGTTAAAATATCCTTCTTTTTTCAAAATTGCCTTGAATAGCCAATCCATTCTATGATAACATTTCTTTTATTTATCACATAGAAATTTTTTCTTCAGATAACCGTGGTATGATTCCACAGCATTATTTGTCTCTTGGTTTGCATGAGGAAAATCTCTGCAGCCTTTAACCCACATGCCTACATGGAAAGACTCAATTAGTAAATATAATTTGTCCAACATAAACAAAAGACATAAAACACAGAAGGAATATTATGCAAACTTACAAATCTTGTCACCAGCAACCCAAGTCCTATAGAAATACTCCAAAAACTTCTGCTCAGTTTCACATTTGGTGAAAAAAGCATTGATTGCTTCATCCACTTCATCAGTATAAAAATATTTCATAATATGGCCAAGTTCATTGAACATCTCTTTCGATTTCTCTGAGATGCTAAAAAACCGATTAACATTCTTGAGCCATGCCCTCCTTATGTGCCAAATACACAAGATCACTTCACATTTCATGATTCTCTTGCAACATTTAGTTCATTTTAAGTGAGAAATTTTTTAAAACGAATGCAATTCGAAATGTCAAATAAGAATATTGATTTTACACCAAAGCAATGATTTCAACCATAGCATCATCAAACATGAAGGCATTGAACCTCCAATCAGGACGAAGCTGAAAAAACCTAAGCATGAGGCTCTCCAACCATACTACTATATCTTGTGATGTATCGCCACCTAGGCAACTATGGTACCCCACTTTGTTTCTCATCAAACACCTCAAGCATGTACAACTGATACTATCATATTAAATGAAATGAAGCTAATTTTAACATAAATTATTTTATTAAATCAATCATTGGGAAAAAAACTCACCCCATATTTTTTTGTATTGAATGTTGAGTCCATGGCTATCAAGCTATTTTGGGATAACTTGACCATATTTTCCAACATCCATTTTATTTGTATTCCATCTATAAAAGGGATGTTTGCACCATTGGGCTTCTGGTAGAAGAAGAAATCATTCCGGTTTTTTTTTTTATACCAAAGATTCACACTCATTTCATCTTTTCTATGCAATTGATAACTTTCTTTCATCAGAGGATTATAGACGTTTATAATGTATTTTATACATAAGAAAAAATTCATATCTCTAGATGTAGCATCTCTGTCAAGATATTTCTTTATATGTATTTTACAAATAGAGTTAATTGGCAGATAAAGAAAATAACATCTTTCTAAATAAGAAATCATGTCCTTCGAAAGTCTTGGCTTTCTCTGAGTAACATCATCACTTAAAGTGTTGTGTTTTCCATGACAAGGCCATCCTTGCCCATCTTCATAATCATACTGATTGTATGTTATTACTGCTATGTTTGGATCCTTAACCATAATATTTATGATAAAATGGCATTGACATCCCCTCTTTTTGGCAAATGACTGCATTGGTTTTCTTTTCCATTCTTCTCTCCTTTCAGAATGGACCATATGAGAAATCATAACTACAAAATAAATTACGAAATGTCACCAAAGCTGATAAATATAAAGCATATTTAATATCAACATCTAAAAAATGTAGTTCTAAAATACTTACAACTCATACTATAAGGCAACACTAGCTCTTGCGCTCGAGGGTTTTATTTTTAGATGCATGAAGGAACATGGAGCATATGGATTCAATTCGTCTCCTTTTTTAGAATCATCAACTCTTTCTTTGGGAGTTTTTACAACAAAGTCAATATTCATGTCTTTTTGGTAGACTTCATACCAAACTAAATCTTTACTAAACAAAGGACTTTGTCTTTAGGGTCTTGCACCTCAAGAGCCATGATTGACTTCCATTTTTTGCCATGATGAATGACTGTCTGCAAAAAAATGTGGGAACATATTAGGGAGCTAGAAATGATGACACATTCAGTGGTATAAGTACATGAACTTGAAGAGTAGAGGTTGACACATTGGCTAGGTAGTAGGGATAGTAGAGTATGCATTAGTGTTGTGTTGTGTAGTTTGTGTTGTGATGTGAAGTTTGTGTTGTGTTGTGCAGTTAGTGCACAGAGATATAATTATACCTATGTATTAAGATGATTCAAATCATGCATAAGGTCATCATAAGGGTTGAATACTGCATATTTTTTACAACAAAAGAAATCTAGAGTATAACCTTAAATAATAAAAACTCCGAATAGAACCAACTCATGAGTAAAAGGTGTTAAAAGAAATATTTATTTTTCTATTCCTAAACTGTGAAATAAGCAATTTGGCCCAGAAGGTGATTTCTACATATACAATAGGAATTTTGATCCAACTGTGCTGAATTTCGGAAGGCAGATGGATACTCTGGTTTATTCTAGAACTGATTTCTACATATACAACATGCATTTCAATCCAACTGTGCTAAATTTGGGAAGGCAGATGGCTACTCTGGTTTATTCTGGAACTGATTTCTACATATACAACAGGCATTTTAATCCAACTATGTTGAATATGGGAAGGCAGATGGCTGCTCTGGTTTATTCTAGAACTAATTTCTACATATACAACATGCATTTTAATCCAACTGTGCTGAATTTGGGAAGGAAAATGGCTGCTCTGGTTTATTCTAGAACTGATTTCTACATATACAATAGGCATTTTAATCTAACTGTGCTGAATTTGGGAAGGCAAATGGTTGCTCTGGTTTAATCTGGAACTAATATGTTATTAATTGCATATAATAAAATCCAAAAACATCTATAGCATCTCCAATTTATATACAACAATGATATTAAATGTTCACTGCAAATAAATGTTTTGATTGGGTCTTCAAAACTAGACCAGCATCTTACATATTTGTGTTCTTTTAAGCTAAAAAGTATGCTCATTTGTGACATATTTCATAGATTATATTTAGGTAGACTATGACATGTATGCCACTAATTTGTATTTTAACATCTAGAAGTATCAAACATGTAGAAATAAATAAATGTAAATAATAGTAACACACTTAACTTTGCATCAGAGAAAAAAACATTCAATGGCCTCTATATTTTCCAAAAAGATGACTCGACAATAATGCTTAGAGAATTTTCTAGAAAATTTAGAACCCCTTCTAAGCTCTCATGAGTTCCTTCAAATAATATTACAAAATAAAAAAACCTAATGTTTTCCAAGTTTTGTTTCAATACAAATGGTTCACAATACAACAAAATGCTAAGAAAATCTAAGCTGATTATGATCTCGGTGGAATTGTTTTAATTTATGTTGATTTTTGTTCACATGATGGTCTAGCTGGTTGAGAAGCTTCCAGATATTTTTTCCATTAGGGGGGGATTTCTAAGATATTTGATACTAAAATAGGCAGGTCTAAATAGATATTGAGTTTGCAGTGAAATATCTTGCCTTCTATGGCTGGAAGCTCCTATAATAGATTTAAAGTAGCTTGTTTGGTAATTAAATTAACACCCTTGGGGTTTGACCAAATATTGATTGATGGCCCTGAGGTCAACTTTCTCTGAATATTTAATCTACTCTTTAGTTACTCTTTTGTGCCTTTGTACATCACTGATGTAAGTTTCTACCTTAGTTGTTTCATCTAAAAAAGACACCACGAGCATGTCCATATCCTTTAAAACACTAATTGCTAAATCGATCAATGTAGCACAAACTTATTTGTGTTATTTTACTTATTTATTTTATTGATTTAAATTTTTCTTCCAAATCACCAAGGAAATTTCTCCTTTTAAATTTTTTACCTGAGAAACTTGAGGAGATTGTGAGGGATATCCTTGGTCTTGTATGCTGAAATTTCAGCTTGAAAAAACCATATTGAGCTTTATCTAATTCAATTTACTTATTTATGATGTTGTCATAAAATTTGTTAACCAAACCTAATTGATTTTTAACCAAGTTCATGTCCCTAAAAAATTGTTGTTGAATTTTCCAGATTTGTTCATTTCCCTTAACTACTTCTTGCTTGAATTGATTGATATCTATTGCACCGTATTTTAGTTAACATATTGAAAACTATAATTGGTTTATTTTGGTATCTTTCTATTTATTTGAGTAAATATGTATTTTTTATATTGATATGATCTCTTCCCTTAGTTATTTTTCATGGGCTTTCATCTACTCCAAATGTTGGTTTTGTGCTTCTGATATCTTAGGCTGAGTTGTTGTTCAAACCGTGCTTGATTTTTTTTCAAATGCTACTCTAATTTAGATATTCTATTATCTCACTATTTGATGATTTTCTTTGTAATACTAATTGACCATACGTTAGCTGAAGAAAATTCTCCCATGAAGTCTTCTAGCTCTCCTGCTAATTCCTCATCATTATATTTAAAAGCATCACATGTTATGGTCTACTATACTAGAGGTTCACCCTATTGAAGATTCCTCTTTTTAGTTATGCCTTTTATAATGGATCTTCTTTTAACAATGAAAAAATAATCAATAGGAGGAATTCCCTCCTCTTCAATGGGAAATAAAGAATCTACATGAATGACACTTAGGGTTGAAGCACAAGGAGTAGTGGATATAGGAGTCTTAGATATGGATATAGGAGTCTTATATATAGGAGTATTAGGAATCCTAGGAGTCTTATATATAGTGTATCAAACATTTCAGTATAGACATTTCAGTAATTGCATCTCCATGAAACTATGTAGTGGAAAATGATTTCTAGTACTCCTGTAGGTGCTAGAAACTCATTTTCCAGCACCTACAGCAGCACTAGAAATCATTTTCTAGCACAATCAATAGTTATGGAAAAGGTGAAATCTATTGATTAAAAAGGGAAAAACTATTTAGTAAAAAGGTAAAAGCTATGGAGGCTATTGAGTAAAAAGGTAAAATCTATATTTATACTATATATTCTCCTATAGTCATTATATTCTACATTGAAGGATGTTGCCTACATCAACGAATGGTTCATCATGATGTAATATATCATGATGGAAATGCACATGCAGAGCATGCACCATAAGAAAAATGTATTCCTTCTTGTCCACGGTCATCATCTTTTTGTCCACGTGGGTGGGACCGGTTCTTATTGATGTCCACGTTAATTCCTCTTTAGGAATTCCACTCCCAAATCCCAATGTTTATCATCGCCTCGACAATGGATTTAAGTGTGCATATGGTATGGTATATTTCATTTCATAGTATTTTAGTACTTGGAAGAGAGCTGCAATTTCATACTTTGTTTCTTTCTCTCATTTTTCCAAAGCCTCGACAAACAACATTAGAAGTTGCCAGTTTCTCTCTACTCTTTCATACTCTATTTCTTTCTCTCAGTTTGCTAAAGCCTCAGTAAACAACATTAGAAGTTGCCAGTTTCTCTCTGCTCTTCCATACTCTTCCAGCAAACAATGGTAGGATCAGTGTTGAGATTCAACAAAATGATGATCCTAGTGAAAATTAAGCACCTACACAAGGTGGGGCCCGCAGGCTATTTTTAGGTGTATGTCTATTTTTAGAATGGTGAGCAAATTCTATTTATAGCGTGAGTCTATTTTTAGAATGGTGAGCGAATTATATTTATATATGAGGTTCTATTTTTAGATGCATGTGCAAAGTCTATTTATAGATCACATGTCTAAATATAAAATGCATGTCGATTATAATTATCTCTTAATAATAATTGGACAATAAACATTAATCTATTCTCAATGAGCACTTGGAAATAGTTAACTGAAGTGGAAAATTAGTTAGCTAAGTGAATTTCGAGTTGAGTGGTTGGTTCATGGGACATGCAAGTGGACTTAGTTGTAACTAAGTGATTCGAAGTTGTAACAGAGTTGGATGTGTAGTTATGTGAGTTTTAAAGTAGTTTAACTCAATTAAGTGAGTTAAAATCAGTTGTGATAGTTGTAACTGAACATAAAGTAGTGAGAGATCAGTGAATTAATTATTTAATTAATTCATAAGCAATGGTCTCACATGCAACTAAAGATTTACTATTTTTGACTACACGCATGTCAGATCTAGTGGAGACCTAGTTGAGAGATAGGTGAAAGGGGTAGTTTGACTATCAGTTGTGACATTAGTGGGTGCACTCATGAAACCACACACACATTGGAGATACCAATGAGGATTGTGCAGTAAAGGCAAGGCAGGATCTCATTCATTCAGGGATTTTCATCAGCAGGGATTGCGCAATGGAGGCAGGCTGTCAAGAGGCAGTAAATTGGCGCAAGTATTTGTGAAATTTTGTATGACATTGTGAGACGAGTGTATATTGTACTGAGAGCTATTGGATTAGAGTTTTATATGATATGTTTTCATGATCCATGATATATACATAATATATGATAGTGGGTTTTTTAGCTTTATGCTTTCCCAGTAAAAACATTTGTGTTATGTGTGATTGATCTTTCTTCATGTGTTTGCAATTGGTGAACATGTTTTAAATTTTAGAAAAGACTTTTGTAGAAGCGATTATGTATTTAACAGTAGCATATAATTGTTAGATCAAGATAATCCAGGCAATACATAATTTGTATAAAAATTTCTACATGGTATCGGAGCAAAGAGGATTGCAATTTTGAAGTAGTAGTTGAGTTTGTTGGTAGAAACAATTCGAATTTGCTGCAATAATTTCTTACTGCAACAATAGAGTAAACATCGAAATGGATTTTAATGGCTTGCAGCTAGAGTATGCACTCAAGGGCAGCTCGAACTACATTGCCTGGAAGGACGGGATGGAGGCGGTGCTTAAAGATAATGGCATGAAGGAATTCATCAACAGTGATGTTCTTAAGCCCACTTTGACGAATGTTGCGTTACTTGATGCATGGAAAAAGAAAGTAGTGAAGATGATAAGGATTATGTTGGAAGGTGTACGAGACCACATTGTATCAAGCCTTCTTAGGAAAGCCACTCCATATGCTATGTGGAAGGCTTTGACGAATATTTTCCAAAGCAGCAGTGACCATAAGAAATTGGAGTTGAAGGATAAACTCAGAAAGATCAAGATGGAGAAGGGCGAAAATATTCCTAAGTATCTCACAAAGTTTTTCCAATGTCATGATGAACTGGGGAGTTTGGGAATCACGGTTGCTGATGATGATTTAGTGAGCTTGGCTCTCTTGGGACTTCCTAAGAGTTGGCACAGTTATCAAAACTATGTCAACGGATGGGAAAAATTGTTGGAATGGGAACGACTGTGGTCAGATCTAGTGCAACAGGAGTTTAGGCGGAACACAAGAGATGGCTCTTCATCAAAGCATGATGATGAAGAGGATTGTGCTTTAGCTGCCAAGGCAAGGAAAGGAAGGGGGAGAAATTCCATTCAAAATCCGAGTCTAAAGGCAAGAAGCTAGATTTTTCCAAGGTGAAGTGTTTTCACAGTCACGAACATGGGCATCTCACCACTAACTACCCATGAAAAAATAAGAACAAGAAGGTTGCTGGAGCTGAAGCTGGTGAGGCCCTTGCCTTGCAATTTGAACTTAATTTCTCTTTGATCGCATGCTTGGTTTCAAGTGCAATGGGATCGGTGTGGTATCTTGATAGTGGTGCTTCCTTCCACATGACGGGAGATAAGGATATTTTCAGTGACTTGGAGGAGAAATATCTCCAAATTCCTATAGAGATGGGCGACGATGGATGATACAGTCTGACCGGAATTGGTACCGTTACCTTTGAGAGGGAGTCTGGTAAACCATTTCTATTGAAATATGTTATGCATGTTCCAGGTCTGAAGAAAAACTTGGTCTCAATCGTGATGTTGGAGGACAGAGGCTATGACGTTTTTTTCAGTGATGGAAAATCTTTCTTGCGACATAAAACAATGAGTCAAGCCAAGAGGATAGGGATTCAAGTTAAGAATCTCTAGAAGCTGGAGGTAGAATTCTATGATTTAATGATGGGAAAGGCAAAAAAAGTGGTGAGCCTGGATGAGGGCAAATTATGGTACAAATGATTGGGCCATCTTCATCATGGAGCCTTGAAAGTCATGCAGCAAAGGCAAGAAGATTGATTTTTCCATGTTAGATTCAGGAGCTTCTCATAACCTCATGCCAAAGGTAGTTATGGAAATACTAGGCCTTGATATAACTAGACCATACAAAGACTTGTACTCTTTTGACTCTAATAGAGTTAAATGTCTAGGTCTGATCAAATACCTTTGTGTTAATCTAGCACAAATACCAGCCAAAAGCCTAGTAATGGATATTGTAGTGGCTGACATACCCCCTAAGTATGGCATGCTTCTATCACGCTCATGGGGAGCTAAACTGCAAGGCACCCTCCAAATGGACATGACCTATGCTACCATACTTGTATTTAGCCAACAAAGAAGACTATATAGGGAGACTCATATGAAATACATGCTCAGCAGCCAAGAAAAGCTTGATAAATCTCCTCTCTATTTTGTCCACATAGACCTTGATTCATTTATCCTTTACAACGATGAAAACATTAATGAACAAGCAACAGTTGATGAAAAATCTGTGGAAAACGAAGATGAACAGTCAGAACAATCAAGCTAAACAGAAAATGAACAACATAAGTCTAAACATGAACCTCTATGAAGCATGAGCTTTGATGGGTCTTATGGCAAAACTGGTTCAGGAGAAAGTGTTTGGGTACACAACACCGAGAACAACCACGCAGAGGGGCATTCATACAAACTAAACTTTCAATTTACTAATAACATAGCAGAGTATGAGGCCCTCCTTCTAGGATTACAACTTCTAAAAAAAATAGAGGCCAAAAGAATCTCTGTCCATGGATATTTTGAGCTAGTCATTAGGAAAATTAAAGGAGAATATTCAGCTAAACATCCTAGATTAAGAGCCTACAAAAATTTTACCCTTGACCTCCTAAAAACATTCAAAGAATATGACCTTGCCTCTGTCCTGAGAAATCAAAATATCATTGCCAAAGGTCTAGCATTTGCAGCCAGTACTTGTCAACAATCTCATCATAACGAGTAATACTCAGTAGAGGCTAATTATAGACCAGCAATCCCTAATAATATAAAATATTGGCAAGTTTCTGAAGATGACAAACAGATTGAAGATTTCCTGCAATCCATAGATGAGTTTGAAATGCCAAATTCAGACTTAGGTCATGAAAAATACTACCCTACTGAGGAACAAATAGGCAAGGAGGAGGTCAATCATAATGCTGATATAAATCTATTAGCAAAGAAAGATCCACAGAAGACAGAAACGTATGAAGATCCAGAAAAAGAAGAGGTTGAAGTGCTACAGTCCAGACATAACACCCTACCCACAGGACTTGTCCCTCTAGAAGAACCTTTTTATTTCAATGATGTTGCTAGAAAACCAAAGATGGAATCCACTGAAGCAAAGGTAGAAGAAGGCAATATAGGCAGTGAGCAAGAACCCAAAATGGTGAAACTATCAAAGACACTGCCAACACCTATAAAAAAAAGATATATTGAGCTATTCAAAGAATTTAGTGATGTGTTTTCTTGGAGCTACGAAGACTTGAAGTCCTATGATATTGATATCATTTAGCACAAGATCCCACTCAAAGAAAACCAGAAACCCTTTAAACAGAAACTGCGCAGAATCAATCCTCTCCAAATGCCACTGGTTGAAAAGGAAATAAATAAAATATATGATGTTGGAATAATAGTCCCACTCTGGTACTCATAATGGGTTTCAAATCTTGTATCAATGAGGAAGAAGACAAGGGAAATTAGGCTCTACATAGACTTCAGAAATTTAAACAAAGCATCCCTAAAAGACAACTACCCTTTACCAAATATGGATCACATATTACAAAGGGTAGTAGGCTCCAAAATAATATCTCTACTTGATGGCTTTTCAGGGTACGATCAGGTGTTGGTACATCCAGATGATCAACACAAGACAACTTTCACTACACCTTGAGGCACCTTCATGTATGTTAAAATTCATTTTGGGTTAATGAATGTTAGAGCCACTTTTAAAAGAGAAATGGATATTGTTTTCTCAGAGGAAATAGGTTATTTCATTGTGATATATCTTGATGACATCACAGTCTATTCAAAAATTGATGAAGAACATCTAGCCCATTTGAGAAGGGTCTTTGAAAAGTGCAGAAAGTATGGCATGTCTTTAAATCCCAAGAAAAATTTGTTTGGCCTTCAAGAAGGGAAGCTTCTAGGCCACATCATATCTAAAGAAGGGATCAATATTGACCCAAACAGGATTGAGAGAATATTGCAAATTAGTCACCCAAGAAATATCAAAGAGCTGCAATCTTTTATTGGAAAGATAAATTTCTTAAGGTTCATACCAAACCTTGTATAACTCCTTAGAAACATCACTAACATGCTCAAAGGAGAAACAGGAGTCAAATGGACCAAAGAAGCAAAGCAATATTTTGACTTGGTGAAGCAAGCCCTTACACAAGCACCAGTTCTGATCAGACCTGATTTCACCAAGGATTTCTTCATTTTTTTCTTTGCATCAGAACACACAATTGTTGCTATATACTATAGAAAAAAAAATGGGACAAGAGTGACCCATCGCATTCTTTAGCCAAGCCTTAATGGATGCACCTCTGAAATATAATATCATGGAAAAGCATGATTTTTCCTTGGTCAAAGCACTAAAAGATTTTAGAATCTACATTCTACACTCACACATCAATGCATTTATACCTCACACAATGGTTAAAGACATACTTACACAAGATTCTGATGGAAAAAGAGGTAAGTGGATTGTTGTCATCTTGGAATATGATCTGGAAATCAAACCCACCAAGCTAATCAAAGGACAAGGACTAGCTAAACTAATGGTTGAAACAAATTTTCAAGCACTAGGCATCAATATCACTCATTGGATGAACAAGAGGACTTGGCGACTCCACCTATTGAGGAAGAATTTATGAACTCACCCTGGTATGCTGATATATTATATGTACTTTTTAATCTAAATTTTCCTCCTAGTTTGTCCAAAACAAAGGCCATAATCTTGAAGTTAAAAGTTGTAAATTTATGTATTCTGGACAAAGTTTTATATTGGAAAATTTATGGTGGTGTATTGCTTAAATGTTTTCCTAAAGAAGATGTTGATAGGATTATGCATCAATTTCATGAAGGGGAGTGTGGAGATCACCTCTATTGGAAAACCACTATTAATAAGATCCTTAGGGTTGGTTTATATTGGCCTACCATATTCCAAGACATCCAAAAAATGGTAATTTCCTACCATAAATGCCAAATCTTTGAGGGAAAAAGAAAAATGTTGCCTTTGCCATTACAGCCAATTTTTGTTGAAGCCAACAGTGGGGCTTAGATTTCATTGGAGAAATCCACCCTTCCTCCTCTTCCCAGCATAAATGGATCCTTACTGCAATTGAATATTTTACTAAGTGGATAGAAGCCATCCCCTCCAGGACTGCCACAAACTCAGTAATTATCAGATTCCTTGAAAAAAACATTTTATCCAGGTTTGGTTTTCCTAGAAAATTCATCACTGATAGCGTTGTTGCCTTTAGATCCAAGAAAATGGTGGAATTTTGCCACAGATATCACATTACTTTGGGACATTCTACAGCTTATTACACTCAAGGTAATGGGTTGGTTGAATCCTCAAACAAGAGTTTGGTGAACATCATTAAAAATTTACTAGAAGAAAATAAGAAATAATGGCGCAATAAATTGGTACATGCACTATGGGAAAACAAGCTAATAAATAAGAAGTCAATTGATATGTCCCCAGACTAAGTGGGTCTATGGAATAGATGCAGTCTTCCCAACAGCCTTAGGAGTGCCAGTAATGAAGCTTATTCAAGAATTGAAATCTGAAGAGAATGATATACAAAGAAGGATAAACCAAACAATTCAACTGCAACAAACTAGAGAGGGAGTATACAACAGAGCACAGCTGTTACAAGAAAATATCAAGAAGATATTTTACAAAGGGACCAAGGAAAATGATTTTAACATTGGAGACAAAGTGTTGAAATGGGATTCTAGAAGAGAGGACAAGGGCAAGCATGGAAAGTTTGATAACCTTTGGAAAGGTACATACACCATTCATTCTGCAAGAGGTAATAAAGAATTTTTCTTACAAGAAATGGATGGAACAGAGTTTTTTGGAGGTCCTGTCAATGGCAGGATCCTGAAACATTATTTCAGTTAAAAGTCTTAGTTTAAGTTTTCTTCATTGTATATAACATTTCTTAAACAAAAATCTCAGAAAAAATGATACAAAAAGATAGAAAGAAAAGAAGAAAAGAGGGCAAGTAAAAAGAAAAAAGGTAAGCCCCATACCAAAAAATGAATATTTCTGAAAGTGTGCAACTCAAAATACCACTACTTTTGAAAAAAAATTGTTCAGCCATACAGCCTAAACGTGATTGAACAAATTTTGATGTTTTTCTCATAAGTTAGAAAATGAAGATTTGCTAAAATGTTTCAACTTGGATTATCAGTAGGTAGGTAGAAAATAAATTGGTTTCGAAAGCCTAAATCCGAAACTAATAGAAAAAGTAAGGGATAGGTGGTAAAATGAAAAAATCCAAGATCAAATCCCTCAGTTTTTAGTTTAATTTTTGCAAAATAATATTGTGTGCATCTTGTCCAAAATGCCACAATTCATGATGATCAAACTGCCTAATCTTGATTCATTCATGCTTTAAATTTCATGTTGATAGTTAGTGAATAAAAATCTGTCAAAATGTTTAATATTGGCAGATAAGTAGTTAGGTAGAGAATAAAGGATCTCATCAGTCTAATCTAAGCCTTTGGAAGTTATAATATATAGTTTTCTTTCAAAAGAAAAATGATGTCAAGGTTTTCAAGTCTAAATGCACCTCCAAAATGAATAAAAAATGTTAGAATAGGTGATGGGTAGGCAGAATTAATTTGCAGGAAGCATGGTTTTCAAATTTTGAAGGCCAAAGTCACAAAAATTTGCAACAGATTAGCAATTACAAAATGAGAATCAGCCAAGTCCAAACAGGCTATTGATCTAAAAATGTTCTTGACACCTCCTAAAGGAGCTGCCCTCCCCAGCTGAAGCCACTGTTAGTCTCTTGTATTCTATAGTATCACTAGATGACTATGGATTTTCTACAGTCTACTGAAAATAACATTTCCTGACTATCATTTATTTTTAGAAATCCCACTTCCTTCATTATCTCCATTTAACCTATCCATTATCTCTCACTTTACCTATTCATATCACTCTCACAACTCTGAAATCCTATGTTTAAACTTGATCCCTTCATGTTAACCTCTTCCCCTTATTAAAACCTCCTTCCCCGTGCTAAAAACCCCATTTTTCCCTTCCCTCTATCTTATTCAAAACAATGTAAAAACCCTTTTTTTACATTGTTTTGAAATTAATTATGTCTTAGGTCCCACTTTAAAAATAAACTCTATTTATTTAAAACTACCCGACCCTGTATATGTTTAGACCCCCACCTTAAAAACCTTATTCCCCCGCTCTCATATAACCCTGGGCCTCACCCTTTAAGTGCTTCTGCTTTAAAAAACCTCGAGCCCTGCATTATAAAAACCTCGCGCTCATATTTAAACCCCCTGCTTCATTTAAAACCCCTAACCCCACCATTCGAAACCTACCCACGATCCATTCACTCGACCACAGTTTGATCTTCACCCTTTGATCCGATGGCCATTGCGCCCTATTGCACACCCAAAATCCTGTTGTTTAAACACCCCGGGAGCTTACGAAATGGGCAGTTTTCATGCCTTTCCTTTCATTCCTTGTATCACCCCTCCATCTTATCGCATCCCTCCACCTGATACCACCTCACCGCTTTTTCCCTGTGCGAAAAACCACTAACCACCTCCCCGCCTAAAACAAAACCGTTGATCCCATTCAAACATGTCGAAACCCCAAACCTCTGCATTAACCCCTATAACGTGTCTAAAAGACCTGAAAAGCCATAAATAAGACGCAGAAACCAGAGACTACGATTGTTCAGACTCTGGCCACCAACTTCCCGAGATCTTGCAAGCCACCATTGCCCCCCATCCTGCGAGCTCACGTTTTTATTAATAGTTTGTTTTTATTTTGCAAGTGATTGATCTATCAGAAAACGTAGTAAATCAATCTGCATTTCTAAGTCCAAGAAATATTTAATCATGGTTCTCTCGATGACAATTCAAAAAGCCTTATTCATTAAAGGATCAGGAGCGCAAGATTAAATCAGAATCAGTAATGGATCATGACCATTAATGATCATATGATTATTACAGAGGCAACAATTTTTCTTCAAAAGACAGAGTAAGGAAAAGGAGTTATCAAACGGCTGCGCATAGATGAAGACAAGTAATAAAGACACAGTTAAATATCAGTCAAAGGTTAAAATATGAAAGAAATGGTTAAGAGACAGAGTCAAAATAAAGGAAAGAAAATAAATCAGATCAAGCAGTGAGATAAAGAAAGAAATGACAATGATAACAAAGGCAGTAAAAGAGAAATAGAAAAAGATACAGAAGAAGACAAATCAGAGTTTAACATAAAAAAATCTACGAGGAAGATGGTGTCAAGGTCATTCAACATTCAACTCTTCCCAATCACATTGGCCACCTACAGCCTAATTTCACTTAAATAAAAGTAGCTACACTTAATAAAACAGTCACAGATATTTTTAAAATCTCAGAAGTTATTGTAAAAGTTAAACTTAAAGGCAAATAGTCAAAAATATCTTAAAAGTTATCTCAAAATTAAATTAGAAAGTTATTACTAGAGTAAGTCAATTTGAGATATTTTGGCATTGGGCCTTGCATGGTCTCAATTGTCAAACATCATTTACTATGTAATAAATACAAATCTGTCACCCTAGATTAGGGCAACCTCCTCATCTGATGTTAAATACTGCATGTATTTTTCATTATCATTGTTGGTTAGTTGGTTGGATGTGAGGCTGAATTTTGATCAGACTCTCAGTGGCAAAGATTATTGCACTAGAGCATTGTCACTGTATTGGACATCAGTAATACAAACACGTTCACAGGATTCTTGAGCTATGTTAAATAAATATATAAAGACTTAGTTTAAATATAGCTAAATTAAATTAAAAACCAATAAAGACATAAAGTTTTAATCTATAGTTCATATTAATAAAAGTGACAATTAAGCTATATTATAATACTTACAACTAAAACATCTAAAACAAGTATAAGTTACAAATTACTCTTGTAGAGAAATTGAAAATTGGTATATGAAGTGGAAAATTATTTCCTACTAAGGGGAAAGAACTTGCATAAAGTGTTGCATCGCAGGTAAGTCCTTGCCACATAAGTTACAAATTATGCTTTTAGAGAAATTGGAAATTGGTATATGAAGTGGAAAAATTAATTTCCTACTAAGGGTAAAGAACTTGCATAAATTTTGGTGGTTAGTAATCACTATTAGTGTTTAACTTTGAAAAATAAATATTTATTTTTGAATATTATTGAAATTTTCAAACATTTGATTGGAACATAACTTGAAGCCTTATTGTAACATTTGCCCCTATTCAAATAAGTACCTCATATTTTTTTTGTCATAATTTTTGGATGGAGTTGCAATATTTAAGCAATGAATTGTATATATTTGTGGAGTTATTTTTCATGTTTAAGCTTCAAAGGAAAACCAACTAAAATTAAAATATTTGAAAATATCTCATAGCCACGTAAATAACATATTTACCACCAATTACTGTCCACCATAATTTAAGCAAGTATTTTCATAATAAATAAATAATGGAATAAAAATTGCAAGTGTATCCAAAAATTATGGCAGAAAAATATGAGGCAGTTATCCACATGGCATTGTATTGTGTAAAGGTTACAATTTTTTTAATATATTGAGAAATAAATATTTGTTTTCAAAAGTTAAATATTATAACTTGCCTTCGTCAATGATAAATTAATAGTGATCAAAGGAAAAATCGATTAACAGTTATAATAATAAGTGCCACTACAATGGCCACTTTAAGTCCTTGTCGTGTTAACTAGAAATAAGTGCCACTACAATGGCCACTTTAATTCCTTGTTGTGTTAATTAGCACATGGTTCGATGAAAGAGTCAAAGTTACTCACTCTATAGTGGTGGTTTTGGGCACATGGTTTTGGCACTCTATAGGGGTGGTTTTGATTGCCCATGGTTTTGTGCCCCTGGAATACAAAATCAGTTTAGATCCACTTAACCCCGGACTGACTATATGCATGAGGGACCAAATCCCAGTGCAAACCTATTTTTTGAGTGCAAAACTTGAGGAAAGGCTTGCACTCCCTATAGATTTGGATCCTTTCTGTGCGCATGATAGGATCCCGCAGAGTTGATGGACTGAAATGCCCCCAATGTGAGGCATCAACGCCACATTTTTCGTATTATTAAATTTTTTCAGATATTTTTGAGATGTGATGATGTAGGTTGAGTAGGTTGTTTCACTAGAATACATGAAAATATATGGAAGATATGATTAATTCTATCAATAATATGTAAATATATCAAATATTAATATAATCATTTTAAATATGCTAAATATTTCTGAGATTAACTTGGTCATTTTAATTTTAAATTTTCTTAGTTACCTTAGTTCGTTGAGATGATAATTATTGTTAATAATTATAATGATGAAAAATGATGAAATATTTTTTTTAAATGCAAAGTGACAATAATAGTGTTGAAAGATAGAAAATGTGAATAATAAGAACGTACTCATGTTACAATCAATCTCAAACTATTTTCTTCTACTATTCTTATTTCTTCCCTTGTTAGTTTTGTTATCTTTTCATATCGATTATATGAAAAAGAAAATTTAAATCGTAAACCATTTAAATCTTTAGCTCGATCTGTTGCAGTAAACATGATACCTTGTCTCTCTTGCTCTCCAATATTAATAGCTTAAATTACTATAACACAAAAATCAATCTACATTGTTAAAAACTTTTTGTGCTTACACTAAAATCAATGCATATTGTTAATCCAATCACTTTAATATTAATGTACCATCATATATCCAATTACATCAAATCATAAATTAACATATACATTGAAATCAATGCATTTAATGCAAGCAATCAAATAAGATTAGAAAATAACTTCTACATTGAAATCAATGCACCTAATGCAATCAATCAAATAAGATTAGAAACCAATATCTACACTGAAATCAATGCATTTACTCAAAGCAATCAAATAGGATTAGAAATCGCCATCTACACTGAAATCAATGCATTTAGCGCAAACAATCAAATAGTATTAGGAATAACCTATATTGAAATCAATGCATCTAGTGCAAGCAATCAAATATAATTATAAATCGACGTCTAAATTGAAATCAACACATCTAGTGCAAGCAATCAAATAGTATTAGGAATCATCACCTACACTGAAATCAATGCATCTAGTGCAAGTAATCATATATCATTATAAATAAATATCTACACTAAAATCGATGCATCTAGTACAAATAATCAAATAGGATTATAAATCACCATCTCCACTTAAATCAATCCATCTAGTGCAAGAAATATTCTTCCCTCTCTCCACCCTCCATCCATATCTATATCCCCATCCATCTCCTTTTTTTGTCTCTATCTCACCCCCCTAAACACACACGCTCTCGCACTCCATATATATCATTCTCTTTGTCAATCACCCTCTCTCCCCATCTCTCTCTTCTTCCCTCTCTTCCCCTTCTCTCCCTCTCCCTTGCTAATATCTCTCTTTCCTCATTTTGTCCTCTCTCTCTCTCTCTCTCCATCTTCCTTATCACTCACTCTCTCTCTCTCTCTAGGAACCAACATCTACACTGAAATCAATGCATTTACTCAAAGAAATCAAATAGGATTAGAAATCGCCATCTACACTGAAATCAATGCATTTAGTGTAAACAATCAAATAGGATTAGAAATCATCTACATTGAAATTAAGTCATCTAGTGCAAGTAATCAAATATAATTATAAATCGACATCTAAATTGAAATCAACACATTCAGTGCAAGCAATCAAATTGCATTAGAAATCACCACCTACACTGAAATCAATGCATCTAGTGCAAGTAATCAAATATCATTAGAAATAAATATCTACACTAAAATCGATGCATCTAGTGCAAATAATCAAATAGGATTAGAAATCACCATCTCCACTTATATCAATCCATCTATTGCAAGAAATATTCCTCCCTCTCTCCACCCTCCATCCATATCTATATCCCCCTCCATCTATTCTTTTTTGTCTCTCTATCTCACCCCTCTAAACACACGCGCTCTCGTACTCCATATATATCAATCTCTTTTTCAATCACCCCCTCTCCCCATCTCTCTCTTCTTCCCTCTCTTCACCTTCCATCTATATCTCTATCTTCCCCTTCTCTCCCTCTCCCCAATTAATATCTCTCTTTCCTCCTTTTGTCCTCTCTCCCTCTCTCTCCATCTTCCTTATCACTCTCTCTCTCTCTCTCTCTAGAAACCAACATCTACACTGAAATCAATGCATTTACTCAAATAAATCAAATAGGATTAGAAATCGCCATCTACACTGAAATCAATGCATTTAGTGCAAACAATCAAATAGCATTAGAAATCATCTACATTGAAACCAATTCATCTAGTGCAAGTAATCAAATATAATTATAAATCGACATCTAAATTGAAATCAACAAATTCAGTGCAAGCAATCAAATTGTATTAGAAATGACCACCTACACTGAAATCAATGCATCTAGTGCAAGTAATCAAATATCATTAGAAATAAATATCTACACTAAAATCGATGCATATAGTGCAAATAATCAAACGGGATTATAAATCACCATCTCCACTTATATCAATCCATCTAGTGTGAGAAATATTCTTCCCTCTCTCCAACCTCCATCCATATCTATATCCCCCTCCATCTCTTCTTTTTTGTCTCTCTATCTCACCCCCCTAAACACACACACTCTCGCAATCCATATGTATCAATCTCTTTGTCAATCCCCTCCTCTCCCCATCTCTCTCTTCTTCCCTCTCTTCACCTTCCATCTATATCTCTATCTTCCCCCTCTCCCTCTCTCTCCATCTTCCTTATCACTCACTCACTCTCTCTCTCTCCACCTTTCTCTCTCTATTTCTTTCTTCTTACCTCTCTCCCCCTCCCCCTCCAAGTCCATCTCTCTTTCCCTCCCTCTCTCCACTCTCTCACATCCTCTCTTCCTTCCTCTCTTTCCCTTTCTCTCCCATCTCTCTCTCCCTCTCTCTCTCTCTCTTCACCCACCAACTATGTTACTATATCCCTCCCTCTCTCCTTATATCTCCTTCTCCCCCTTTATCTCCATCTCTCCTTATTTGTCTCTTTATCTCAGCCCCAAACATACACGCTCTCTCTCTGTCTCTCCCTTGTCACTCCTTCTCTCTCTCCATTTCTCACTCTCTATATTTCTTATTTCCTACATCTCTCTCCCTCCAACTCCATCTCTCTTATCGATCCCTCTCTCCTCCTCTCTCTCAAGTCCTCTCTCTCGTCCTTCCTCTGTCTCTCTCTCCTAAATCCCTCTCTCTTCCCTGATCTCTCTCTCTCTCTCTCTCTCTCTCTCTCTCCAAAACTCTCTCTTCCCCCATCACTCTCCTCCTTTCTCTCCCTTTCTCTCCCACCTCTCTCTCTCTCTTTTCCCTCCAATCCTCTCTCTTCCCCCATATCTTTCCCTCTCTCTCTCTCTTCCTCTCTCTTCCCCCATCCATTTCTTTCTCTCTCTCTTTCCACCCCTCTCTCTCTCCAACTACATTACTATATCCCTCCCTCTATCCTTCTCACTTCTTCTCTCCCCCCTTCTTCCATACATATTACTTTGTCTCTTTATCTCACCCCTAAACATACACACTCTCTCTCCATCTCTCCCTTATCACTCTCTCTCTCTATTTCTTCTTAATTATGTAAACTAATGAACATAAATATTCGTAAATATAAAGCAGATTATAGAGTAAATATGAAAAGAGGTTTTATTTACTTACCATACCTCTAGTTTATTTATATTTTTATTTATTTACCATACCCCTTTTCTTTACTATGGTATTTGGCCCATAGGCTTGTTATATAATTAGTTTTTTATTTATAATCCTATTTGATATATTGTTATTTATTTACCTTACCTCTTTATGCCTCTTTTATATTTATTTATTTACCATACCTCTTTATACCTATTTTATATTTATTTATTTATTTATCATACCTTTTTATACCTCTTTTATATTTATTTATTTACCCATGGTATTTGGCCCATGGTATCAATATTAATTTGTCCCATGGTATTCGTCCCATAGGCTTCATCTAAATAAAACCTGTTTTTAAAGTTTTTTTAAATATAAAAAGGTTTGTGGAATAAATATAAAAAGAATTTTTATTTATTTACCATACATCTAGTTTATATATTTATTTATTTATTTACCATAGCTCTGGAGTAAGTATAAATTCATTTTACAAATATTTAATTAAAAGAAATATTAAAAGATTTTGGATTTTGATTGTTTGTGTTGAATTAACTCTTTTCCTTTGATTTAGGAAATGGTATTGACTTTAGTAAAGAGTAAATATGTTTAAAATTTTACTTAATTTTGAAATTCAATGTGGTAATATTTTTTGTTAAAGGTAAATTTATGATCCATTCAAATTCACGTATATAATTTACTATCCATTCAAATTATATAAATAATACATAATTGTATTAGAAATTGATATATGTTCTAGCACAATGCCATTTTTATTTTTATTTTTATTTTTAATTTAAAACTTAAGCTGACATTTTGTATGAGGACGTGACCCACCTGACATCGAGGTCATTCTTGCCAATCCAATATGAGGGAGATGTTAAGTATGTCACGTCCTCAACAAATAATAAAAATAATTTAAACAATTAAAAATCTATTAACCCAACAATTAAGTGTTGATATTATAATTGAGCCGAAAGGCTCATTCTACAATCCAATATGAGGGAGATGTTAGGTATGTCATGTCCTCAAAAAATAATAAAAATAATTTAAACAATTAAAAATCTATTAACCCAACAATTAAGTGTTGATATTATAATTGAGCCAAAAGGCTCATTGAGCCGAAAGGCTCATTGAGCCGAAAGGCTCATTCTACAATCCAATATGAGGGAGATGTTAAGTATGTCACGTCCTCAAAAAATAATAAAAATAATTTAAACAATTAAAAATCTATTAACCCAACAATTAAGGGTTGATATTATAATTTTATACAACTTTATAGAAATAAAATATATATATAGAACTTAAAGAAAGTGTTTGAATATCCATATTAACTAATATATTTCAGCATGGATTTTCTCTCTCTACAGAAAGTGTGTATTTATATATGTGTGTGTGTGTTAACCTTAGCTTGAAAGGAAAAATTAATTGAAGGTAATGTAGAGTAGTTACTTTTTAATAAGAGGAAAATGTGTGACTAATTCAATTTTTAATATAAAATATTAATAATGATAAAATATCAAATTATACAATTTAAACAATGAAAAATTACCACATAAAACTATATTAATCACAAATTTACGAAGCAGTAAAATGTATTAATTGACATGTAATTTAAAAAAAAAAATTGATATTGGATCTCTCAAGGCCCTTGGTAGATATGTGGTTAAACTGCATCTATATTGTTTCTACATCCCAGTGTGAAGGCTACATTAAGTATGTTCATTCCTCGTAAAATAAAAATAAAATATTCTCTAAATAGAAAAACAATGTCGGCTATAATAAAAATGAAAATATATATATATATGCTATGCATTTTAAATTAGTTGTCCATATGACCTAATATCATGTAGAGTAATTAGAAGTAAAAAAAATATGTGAGTAAGATGTTTAAACCTTATGTTTTTAAAAAATATTTTAATAAGTGATATCAACTTTATATAAATCTATATATAGAAAAAAATGTTAAAAGAAAATATTTTAATGTATGATAGAATCAAATATCCAATGCGAGTTATGAATAAAATAATTTAATATGAATTAATATAAAATGTTTCAATACACATGTTATGTAATCTCTATAACAATCAAAAGTGAAATTTAAACAATAACAAATTTTTGTATTCTAAAATAAGTTTGCAACAAAAGGAATTTGATCCCTTTCAGCTCATGTTAGATCCATGTTTTAGATGGATCTGTTTGGGTCTTTTTTTTTATATTTATTCCATAAACCTTTTTATATTTAAAAAAACTTTAAAAAGAGGTTTTATTTAGATGAAGCCTATGGGACGAATACCATGGGACAAATTAATATTGATACCATGGGCCAAATACCATGGGTAAATAAACAAATATAAAAGAGGTATAAAAAGTTATGATAAATAAATAAATAAATATAAAATATATATAAAGAGGTATGGTAAATAAATAAATATAAAATATGCATAAAGAGGTAAGGTAAATAAATAACAATATATCAAATAGGATTATAAATAAAAATGTAATTATATAACAAGCCTATGGGCCAAATACCATAGTAAAGAAAAGGGGTATGGTAAATAAATAAAAATATAAATAAACTAGAGGTATGTTAAGTAAATAAAACCTCTTTTCATATTTACTCCATAATCTGCTTTATATTTACAAATATTTGTGTTCATTAGTTTACATAACTAAGAAGAAAGAGAGAGAGAGAGTTATAAGGGAGAGATGGAGAGAGAGTGTGTATGTTTAGGGGTGAGATAAAGAGACAAAGTAAGATGTATGGAAAGAAGGGGGAGAGAAGAAGTGAGAAGGAGAGAGGGAGGGATATAGTAATGTAGTTGGAGAGAGAGAGGGGTGGAAAGAGAGAGAGAAATAAATGGATGGGGGAAGAGAGAGAGAGAGAGAGAGAGAGAGAGAGATATGGGGGAAGAGAGAGAGAGAGAGATTAGGGAAGAGAAAGGGATTTAGGGAAGAGAGAGAGAGGAAGGACGAGAGAGAGGACTTGAGAGAGAGGAGGAGAGAGGGATCGATAAGAGAGATGGAGTTGGAGGGGGAGAGATGTAGGAAATAAGAAATATAAAGAGTGAGAAGTGGAGAGAGAGGAGTGACAAGGGAGAGACAGAGAGAGAGCGTGTATGTTTGGGGCTGAGATAAAGAGACAAATAAGGAGAGATGGAGATAAGGGGGGAGAAGGAGATATAAGGAGAGAGGGAGGGATATAGTAACATAGTTGGTGGGTGAAGAGAGAGAGAGATGGGAGAGAAAGGGAAAGAGAGGAAGGAAGAGAGAGGATGTGAGAGAGTGGAGAGAGGGAGGGAAAGAGAGATGGACTTGGAGGGGGAGGAGGAGAGAGATAAGAAGAAAGAAATAGAGAGAGAAAGGTGGAGAGAAAGAGAGAGAGAGAGAGAGAGAGAGAGAGAGAGAGAGAGAGAGATAGAAAGTGATAAGGAAGATGGAGAGAGAGAGGGTGAGAGGGGGAAGATAGAGATATAGATGGAAGGTGAAAGAGGGAAGAAGAGAGAGAGATGGGAAGAGGGAGGGGATTGACAAAGAGATTGATATATGTGTGTGTTTAGGAGGGTGAGATAGAGAGACAGAAAATAAGAGATGGAGGGATATAGATATGGATGGAGGGTGGAGAGAGGGAAGAATATTTCTCACTAGATGGATTGATATAGGTGGAGATGGTGATTTATAATCCTATTTGATTATTTGCACTATATGCATCGATTTTAGTGTAGATATTTATTTCTAATTATATTTGATTACTTGCATTCGATTTCGATGTATATGGTGATTTCTAATACAATTTGATTGCTTGCCTTTTGAATTTTTGATTTCAATTTAGATGTCGATTTATAATTATATTTGATTACTTGCACTAGTAAAATGTATTAATTGACATGTAATTTAAAAAAAAAGTTTGATGTTGGATCTCTCTTGGCCCTTGGTAGTTATGTGGATTCATTTGCATCTATATTGTTTCTACATCAAGTGTAGAGCTACATTAAGTATGTTCATTCCTCGTAAAAAATACAGAAATAAAAAATATTCTCTAAATAGAAAAACAATGTCGGCTATAATAAAAATGAAGGGATAAAATAATTTAATATGAATTAATATAAAATGTTTCAATACATGTGTTATGTAATCTCTATAACAATCAAAGTGAAATTTAAACAATAACAAATTTTTGTATTCTAAAAATAAGTTTGCAACAAAAGGAATTTGATCCCTTTAGAGCTCATGTTAACAGATCCATATGCAAGGAATCTTACCCAAGTATGAAAACAAAGTTCTTCCATGGTAACATATTTTTCTTCCGATGTGAAATTACAAATTCAACCCATCACTTCTCCCTTGCAAACAAAATGGACTGCAGAAACTAGCCATTTGTCCTTGTTTCTTTAACCCAAATAGAGGAAATTCTCATAGTGCATGTTAACCCAATCTCGCAAGTCACCCATGCATGTGGTGGAAAATTCAAATACATCGGCCATACTATTTGTTTCCCATAGGACATAGCTTCTATTTCCAACACCCTGCCCCGCCTAATTTCCGACTTAGAAATCCTAGTTGTTACCAAGCATGGCTCTAACCAAAAGGCATATGAATTCTTCGTAAGTAGAGCCCGTGTTGTTGCAGCTTTATACTATAAAATAGCGCATGATCCATACTATAGCAATGTCCATGGCGACCAAGTTTTCATGACTATCTTGCCTTCTCACCCTATGGATGTCTCTTCTCTCCTTCGTCACATCACCTCATCCTCTCCTAACCCTGAATTTTACCTTCCTAGTTTCAATCACGACCTTCCTACACCACTCTCCGAAACAAACCTCCAACCTTCCTCTTTTGTATCTACACTCCCAAATTCCCATACTGAAATTGAAGAAATATGTGACTACTTACACTCTTCCCATCCTTCTTCCACCACTTTAATTCCTTGGCCTTCTATTTCACTCTCAGTTGTCAATGAATACACCACAGAAGGCCTATTCGCTATGGCCTTCCCCACACTCTTCCCTGCGGGAGTTCCCATTCTTGCTCAACTACGCCTTTTGAAAGTTGAAATGCAAGAATTTACTTTGCACCTCATCCTATACCATGACAACCATTTTGGCCAACACCCAAGATTCTGATATTACTTGTACAATATTATGTTGTGACACTGCAACCAAGCAAAGACTATTGTCTTTGTTAAAATAAACATCGAGGACAACTTTCCAGTAACCGTTGAAGACCTTCAGACACACCTGCATGACATCCATGATTCCATACTTCCTGAAAAAATTATACGCTTTGGCCCAACCCTTAGGGGGACACGCTCTTTCTGGAAAAAACGTAGATATGAACTCATTCTGACCCGGTATGACCACGGAGTGTCGGAGTGGGTCCGTCCTCATACAAAATGTCGGCTTAAGTTTTAAATTAAAAAAAATAAAAAATAAAAATGGCATTGTACTATAACATATATCAATTTCTAATACAATTATGTATTATTTATATAATTTGAATGGATATTAAATTATATACGTGAATTTGAATGGATCATAAATTTACCTTTAACAAAAAAAATTACCACGTTGAATTTCCAAATTAAGTAAAATTTTAAACATATTTACTCTTTACTAAAGTCAATACCATTTCCTAAATCAAAGGAAAAGAGTTAGTTCAACACAAACAATCAAAATCCAAAATCTTTTAATATTTCTTTTAATTAAATATTTGTAAAATGAATTTATACTTACTCCAGAGCTATGGTAAATAAATAAAAAAATATATAAACTAGATGTATGGTAAATAAATAAAAATTCTTTTTTATATTTATTCCATAAGCCTTTTTATATTTAAAAAAACTTTAAAAAGAGGTTTTATTTAGATGAAGCCTATGGGACGAATACCATGGGACAAATTAATATTGATACCATGGGCCAAATACCATGGGTAAATAAATAAATATAAAAGAGGTATAAAAAAGTATGATAAATAAATAAATAAATATAAAATATATATATAAAGAGGTATGGTAAATAAATAAATATAAAAGAGGCATAAAGAGGTAAGGTAAATAAATAACAATATATCAAATAGGATTATAAATAAAAATGTAATTATATAACAAGCCTATGGGCCAACTACCATAGTAAAGAAAAGGGGTATGGTAAATAAATAAAAATATAAATAAACTAGAGGTATGTTAAGTAAATAAAACCTCTTTTCATATTTACTCCATAATCTTCTTTATATTTACAAATATTTATGTTCATTAGTTTACATAACTAAGAAGAAAGAGAGAGAGAGAGTTATAAGTGAGAGATGGAGAGACAGTGTGTATGTTTAGGGGTGAGATAAAGAGACAAAGTAAGATGTATGGAAAGAAGGGGGAGAGAAGAAGTGAGAAGGAGAGAGGGAGGGATATAGTAATGTAGTTGGAGAGAGAGAGGGGTGGAAAGAGAGAGAGAAAGAAATAGATGGGGGAAGAGAGAGAGAGAGAGAGAGAGAGAGAGATATGGGGGAAGAGAGAGAGAGAGAGATTAGGGAAGAGAAAGGGATTTAGGGAAGAGAGAGAGAGGAAGGACGAGAGAGAGGACTTGAGAGAGAGGAGGAGAGAGGGATCGATAAGAGAGATGGAGTTGGAGGGGGAGAGATGTAGGAAATAAGAAATATAGAGAGTGAAAAGTGGAGAGAGAGAAGGAGTGACAAGGGAGAGACAAAGAGAGAGCATGTACGTTTGGGGCTGAGATAAAGAAAAAAATAAGGAGAGATGGAGATAAGGGGGGAGAAGGAGATATAGGGAGAGAGGGATGGATATAGTAACATAGTTGGTGGGTGAATAGAGAGAGAGAGAGATGGGAGAGAAAGGGAAAGAGAGGAAGGAAGAGAGAGGATGTGAGAGAGTGGAGAGAGGGAGGGAAAGCGAGATGGACTTGGAGGGGGAGGAGGAGAGAGGTAAGAAGAAAGAAATAGAGAGAGAAAGGTGGAGAGAGAGAGAGAGAGAGAGAGAGAGAGAGAGATAGAAAGTGATAAGGAAGATGGAAGAGGGTGAGAGGAAGATAGAGAGATATAGATGGAAGGTGAAAGAGGGAGAAGAAGAGAGAGATGGGAGAGAAGGAGAGTTGACAAAGAGATTGATGTATGTGTGTTTAGGGGGGTGAGAGAGAGAGACAAAAAAGAATAGATGGAGGGGGATATAGATATGGATGGAGGGTGGAGAGAGGGAGGAATATTTCTTGCAGTAGATGGATTGATATAAGTGGAGATGGTGATTTCTAATCCTATTTGATTATTTGCACTAGATGCATCGAATTTAGTGTAGATATTTATTTCTAATGATATTTGATTACTTGCACTAGATGCATTGATTTCAGTGTAGGTGGTGATTTCTAATACAATTTGATTGCTTGCACTGAATTTTTTGATTTCAATTTAGATGTCGATTTATAATTATATTTGATTACTTGCACTAGTAAAATGTATTAATTGACATGTAATTTTTTAAAAAAGTTTGATATTGGATCTCTCAAGGACCTTGGTAGTTATGTGGTTAAACTGCATCTATATTGTTTCTACATCCGAGTGTGAAGGCTACATTAAGTATGTTCATTCCTCGTAAAATAGAAATAAAATATTCTCTAAATAGAAAAACAATGTCGGCTATAATGAAAACAGAGGGATAAATAATTTAATATGAATTAATATCAAATGTTTCAATACACATGTTATGTAACCTCTATAACAATCAAAATTGAAATTTAAACAATAACATTTTTTTGTATTCTAAAATAAGATTGCAACAAAAGGAATTTGATCCCTTTCGGCTCATGTTAGATCCCTTATACAAGAATCTTACCCAACAGTGAAAACAAATTTGAGCGTGTATGTTTGGGGTTGAGATAAAGAGACAAATAAGGAGAGATGGAGATAAGGGGGGAGAAGGAGATATAAGGAGAGAGGGAGGGATATAGTAACATAATTGGTGGGTGAAGAGAGAGAGAGAGGGAGAGAGAGATGGGAGAGAAAGGGAAAGAGAGGAAGGAAGAGAGAGGATGTGAGAGAGTGGAGAGAGGGAGGGAAAGAGAGATGGACTTGGAGGGGGAGGGGGAGAGAGGTAAGAAGAAAGAAATAGAGAGAGAAAGGTGGAGAGAGAGAGTGAGTGAGTGATAAGGAAGATGGAGAGAGAGGGAGAGAGGGGGAAGATAGAGATATAGATGGAAGGTGAAGAGAGGGAAGAAGAGAGAGATGGGGAGAGGAGGGGATTTACAAAGAGATTGATATATATGGATTGCGAGAGTGTGTGTGTTTAGGGGGGTGAGATAGAGAGACAAAAAAGAAGAGATGGAGGGGGATATAGATATGGATGGAGGGTGGAGAGAGGGAAAAATATTTCTCACACTAGATGGATTGATATAAGTGGAGATGGTGATTTATAATCCTATTTGATTATTTTCACTATATGCATCATATAGGAGTCCATGGGGCCATAATGTAATCCTAGTGGGCCACAATGTAATCCTAGCCGACCTAACAATAATAATTTAAGGGCACAATAATAACAAAATGGGAGTTACAAGGGTACAATAATAACAATAAGGGGTTTACACTAACAATAATAAGGGGCTATACTAGTGATATAGGGACCTAACGGAGAGAGAGAGAGATGAGGGGAAGATAGAGGGTTGGAGGGAAAGAGAGAAAGAGGTGGGAGAGAAAGGGAGAGAGAGGAAGGATGAAGAGAGGAGGAGAGTGATGGGGGAAAGAGAGAGTATTGGAGAGAGAGAGAGAGAGAGAGAGAGAGAGAGATCAGGGAAGAGAGAGGGATTTAGGGGAGAGAGAGAGAGAGAGGAAGGACGAGAGAGAGGACTTGATAGAGAGGACGAGAGAGGGATCGATAAAAGAGATGGAGTTGGATGGGGAGAGATGTAGGAAATAAGAAATATAAAGAGTGAGAAGTGGAGAGAGAGAAGGAGTGACAAGGGAGAGACAGAGAGAGAGCATGTATGTTTGGGGCTGATATAAAGAGACAAATAAGGAGAGATGGAGATAAGGGGGGAGAAGGAGATATAAGGAGAGAGGGAGGGATATAGTAACATAGTTGATGGGTGAAGAGAGAGAGGGAGGGAGAGAGAGATGGGAGAGAAAGGGAAAGAGAGGAAGGAAGAGAGAGGATGTGAGAGAGTGGAGAGAGGGAGGGAAAGAGAGATGGACTTGGAGGGGGAGGGGGAGAGAGGTAAGAAGAAAGAAATAAAGAGAGAAAGGTGAAGAGAGAGAGAGTGAATGAGTGATAAGGAAGATGGAGAGAGAGGGAGAGAGGGGGAAGATAGAGATATAGATGGAAGGTGAAGAAAGGGAAGAAGAGAGAGATGGGGAGAGGAGGGGATTGATAAAGAGATTGATATAGATGGATTGCGAGAGTGTGTGTGTTTAGGGGGGTGAGATAGAGAGACAGAAAAGAAGAGATGGAGGGGGATATAGATATGGATGGAGGGTGGAGAGAGGGAAGAATATTTCTCACACTAGATGGATTGATATAAGTGGAAATGGTGATTTATAATCCTATTTGATTATTTGCACTATATGCATCGATTTTAGTGTAGATATTTATTTCTAATGATATTTGATTACTTGCACTAGATGCATTGATTTCAGTGTAGGTGGTGATTTCTAATACAATTTGATTTCTTGCACTAAATTTGTTGATTTCAATTTAGATGTCAATTTATAATTATATTTGATTACTTGCACTAGATGAATTGGTTTCAATGTAGATGATTTCTAATCCTATTTGATTGTTTGCACAAAATGCATTGATTTCAGTGTAGATGGCGATTTCTAATCCTATTTGATTTATTTGAGTAAATGCATTGATTTCGGTGTAGATGTTGGTTTCTAGAGAGAGAGAGTGTGTGTGATAAGGAAGATGGAGAGAGAGGGAGAGAGGACAAAAGGAGGAAAGAGAGATATTAATGGGGGAGAGAGAGAGAAGGGGAAGATAGAGATATAGATGGAAGGTGAAGAGAGGGAAGAAGAGAGAGATGGGGAGAGGGGGTGATTGAAAAAGAGATTGATATATATGGAGTATGAGAGCGCGTGTGTTTAGGGGGGTGAGATAGAGAGACAAAAAAGAATAGATGGAGGGGGATATAGATATGGATGGAGGGTGGAGAAAGGGAGGAATATTTCTCGTACTAGATGGATTGATATAAGTGGAAATGGTGATTTCTAATCCTATTTGATTATTTGCACTAGATGCATCGATTTTAGTGTAGATATTTATTTCTAATGATATTTGATTACTTGCACTAGATGCATTGATTTCAGTGTAGGTGGTGATTTCTAATACAATTTGATTGCTTGCATTGAATGTGTTGATTTCAATTTAGATGTCGATTTATAATTATATTTGATTACTTGCACGAGATGACTTAATTTCAATGTAGATGATTTCTAATCCTATTTGATTGTTTGCACTAAATGCATTGATTTCAGTGTAGATGGCGATTTCTAATCCTATTTGATTTCTTTGAGTAAATGCATTGATTTCAGTGTATATGTTGGTTCCTAGAGAGAGAGAGAGTGATAAGGAAGATGAAGAGAGAGAGAGAGAGAAAGGACAAAAGGAGGAAAGAGAGATATTAGCGGGGGAGAGGGAGAGAAGGGGAAGAGAGGGAAGAAGAGAGAGATGGGGAGAGAGGGTGATCGACAAAGAGAATGATATATATGGAGGGCGAGAGCGTGTGTGTTTAGGGGGGTGAGATAGAGACAAAAAAAAAAGAGATGGATGGGGATATAGATATGGATGGAGGGTGGAGAGAGGGAAGAATATTTCTTGCACTAGATGGATTGATTTAAGTGGAGATGGTGATTTATAATCCTATTTGATCATTTGCACTAGATGCATCGATTTTAGTGTAAATATTTATTTCTAATGATATATGATTACTTGCACTAGATGCATTGATTTCAGTGTAGGTGATGATTCCTAATACTATTTGATTGCTTGCACTGGATGTGTTGATTTCAATTTAGACGTCGATTTATAATTATATTTGATTGCTTGCACTAGATGTATTGATTTCAATGTAGATTATTCCTAATACTATTTGATTGTTTGCGCTAAATGCATTGATTTCAGTGTAGATGGCGATTTCTAATCCTATTTGATTGCTTTGAGTAAATGCATTGATTTCAATGTAGATGTTGGTTTCTAATCTTATTTGATTGATTGCATTAGGTGCATTGATTTCAATGTAGAAGTTTTTTTCTAATCTTATTTGATTGCTTGCATTAAATGCATTGATTTCAATGTATATGTTGATTTATGATTTGATGTAATTGGATATATGAGGGTACATTAATATTAAAGTGATTGGATTAACAATATGCATTGATTTTAGTGTAAGCACAAAAATTTATTAACAATGTAGATTGATTTTTGTGTTATAGTAATTTAGGCTATTAATATTGGAGAGCAAGAGAGACAAGGTATCATGTTTACTACAACAGATCGAGCTAAAGATTTAAATGGTTTACGATTTAAATTTTCTTTTTCATATAATCGATATGAAAGGATAACAAAACTAACAAGGAAGGAAATAAGAATAGTAGAAGAAAATAGTTTGAGATTGATTGTAACATGAGTACGTTCTTATTATTCACATTTTCTATCTTTCAACACTATTATTGTCACTTTGCATTTAAAAAAATATTTCATCATTTTTCATCATTATAGTTATTAACAATAATTATCATCTCAACGAACTGAGGTAACTAAGAAAATTTAAAATTAAAATGACCAAGTTAATCTCAGAAATATTTAGCATATTTAAAATTATTATATTAATATTTGATATATTTACATATTACTGATAAAATTAATCATATCTTTGATATATTTTCCATGGCAGCACACGACTGAAACCAACCTAGATCTATCTTACATCTAAAAAATATACAAAAAGTTTAATAATCTGAAAAATGTGATGTTGATGCCTCCGACTGGAACCAGCCTAGATCCATCTAACTCTGCATCTATCATGCGCTGGGAGGGATCAAATCTCTCGAGGTGCAAACCTATTAAGGTTTGCACCTCGAGAGATTTGATCCCTCTCGGTGCATGATAGATACGGAGTTTGATGGATCTAGGTACAGTTCTACAACAACACAGTGGCAATAGTAGTGG